>APFE031612438.1:0-21061 GCA_000404065.3 Pinus taeda
CATTTATTAAAATTTAGGATATTAACTCACTTTATCAAAATAAATATATAACTAACCTAGAAAAAATGAAACAATTTTAAAAACTTAAAAAAAAAAAATAAAATATAGTAAAATGAAAAATGTCTTTTAATTTAAATTTAAGAATAGTAAATTTTATATCATTTATTAAAATTCAAGGTATTAATTCACTTTATCAAATAAATATATAAAACTAACATATAAACAAATAATATGTAAATGAATAAATCCATCGAAACTTTTAAAATAATATTTTTCATATATATATCTTATTTGAATGGAAATTAATTAATTGTGATAAAAAAGAATAAGAGATATAAATAAAATTAAGGCTGCTCTGAAAATGCAAAAAAAAATATATGTGAGAAGATAATACATCATAAGTATTATTTAGTATTTACATGGCAATTTAATTCACTACATAATAGAGCCAACAACTATTGTTTGGATCTCTATTTGGGGAATCGATACAATCCATAGAAGAGCCGTGGTGTGTTAGGAGGTAGACCCAACAACCATAGTTTGGCTCTCTTGCAAAAGATGAACACACCAACTACTCCCCAAATTCCAATTCCAAATCCAATTCCCAATGCCATTAATGACATCTTGTCATCTAGATGGTCCAACCATCCCACTTTAATATGGGTACTGCTACTATTATTGTGATCTTCTCTCCCTGGATTTTCCTTTCCATTACATGAATCTAAAGGACACCCATATAAGCATTTATTCTTTTGAAATGATGTTGCACTGAATGTAGAAAATTGTGTTCCTCCAGGGATTGGCCCACAAAGGTTATTAGATGAAACATCGAGAACAGCCAAACTGTGTAGTTTAGAGAGCTCTTTAGGAATCTGTCCACTCAGATTATTCTTGCACAAGTCTAACTCCTCCAAAGTAGATATGTTACTGAGAGATGCTGGGATTGGCCCTTCCAATTGGTTGCCAGATAAATTTAGCAATCGCAAGCCACTCAAAGTTCCTATGCTTGCAGGTATTTGTCCGATAAGATTATTGTTGGACAAATCAAATATAGTGTTTTTATCTGACAAGTATGATAGAGTATATTCACTTCCTTTGATGTAAACTGGCATTTCTTCACCTTCATCACTAGCAGGTAATGAATTATTGTTTACAAACCCTGCAAGTCTTTCAAAATGTAATGGCATTTTTCCAGTGAATTTATTATTGGATAAATCCAGGATAGACAATTGGGTGAAATTTGTTACCCATTCAGGAATGTCACCATGGAAGTTATTGTACCCAAAGTTTAAAAATTTCAAGCCAACAAAAAAGGTGAAGTAGTAAGGAAGTTTCCCTATCAAATTATTTCTCCTCAAATCCAATAACTCAAGCTTAGTGCAATTAGCCAAAGATATTGGAAGAGTCCCAGAAAAATTATTAGTATGGGCAGAAAAATATGATAAAGAAATACAATTGCCAATAAAAATTGATCCTTGAAAATTATTCTTTGACAAATCTAAATATTCAAGGGAAACTAAACCCCTAAAACTATTAGGTATAATGCCAGAAAGATTATTATTATATAGGTCTAAGTTTTCTAAAGCATTTAGTTTGACTATGCTAAGTGGAAGAGGTCCAATTAAATGGTTGTTTGATAAAGCAAGCGATCCCAATGTATTTAGTTTGCCTATGCTACGTGGAAGAGGTCCAATTAAATGGTTGTTTGATAAAGAAAGCTCGGACAATGGCATATTGGCGTCGGGAATACTCGGAATGGTGCCTATAAGGTCATTATTGTCTAGGTACAGGAAAGATAGCGGAGAACAATTGAATAGCGTGGGAGGGATGTTGCCACTTAGTGAGTTGTGGGATAAACCAATAAAATATATGCTTTTCATCAAACCGATTACTGAAGGGATTGGACCACTCAATTTGTTTCCCTTACCTGATAAGTATTGGAGTGAAGTGCAATTGCTAATCCAAGCTGGAATGCTTCCACTTATACTATTGTAGTTGAACTGGAGATATGCCAACCTGAGCAGGCGACCCAATTCCCATGGGATTGGACCACTCAAATTGTTGCCGTTAATATCCAGTTCTGTAAGTGAAGTGCAGTTGCCCAGAGAAGTTGGGATGCTTCCATTCAGATCCATGCCAAACAACGAAAGAGATTCCAATTGGACCAGACGGCCGAGTTCTGGTGGGATTCTTCCACTGAAATGATTCCCGGAAAGATGTAAAGTCCGCAACAGAGAGAGGTTGCCAATAGACGGTGGAATTCTTCCACTGAAATTATTCCCGGAAAGTTCTAAAGTCCGCAACAGAGAGAGGTTGTCAATAGACGGTGGAATTCTTCCACTGAAATGATTCCCGGAAAGATCTAAAGTCGGCAACAGAGAGAGGTTGCCAATAGACGGTGGAATTCTTCCACTGAAATCATTCATGTAAAGATCTAAAGTCCGCAACAGAGAGAGGTCGCCAATAGACGGTGGAATTCTTCCACTGAAATCATTATTGGCAAGATCTAAAGTCCGCAACAGAGAGAGGTTGCCAATAGACGGTGGAATTCTTCCACTGAAATTATTGTGGGAAAGATCTAAAGTCCGCAACAGAGAGAGGTTGCCAATAGAGGGGGATAGCGTACCACTTAACTCGCAGTAAGGGAGAGAAATTTCAACCACTCGTTTCGTGTTTGGTGTGCACGAAATTCCGTACCAGCGGCAGACGTTATGTGAGTTATGGGCCGTCCAGTTGGAGAGCCATCCATCTGGATCTGATACGATGCCCCTTTTGAAGCTCAGAAGCGCCTCCAAGTCCCTTTTATGGGGCATGGAGGAAGAGGGTTCCCCCGTGATATTGCGTCCATTGAAAGCAGTGAATCCACCCGCCTGCTCATACTCATACACATGATGTTGATGAGCAAAAGAGAGCACAAACATGGTGATGAGCAGAAGAATAGATTTATGATCCATTTCTCTCTCTCCCAACTTCACTTCTTTCAAAGCCAAAGGTTGTGAGTGTTGTTGTTATTCACCATGTATTTATTTATAATCACAGCAGCCTGTGTGTGAAAACTGTCATGCAATGAGAAAATTCAGAGAAAAGAGAAAATGGCTGTGTAGTCAAGGCGGTGAAGAAAGTGGTGGAATTTTGTGTGATGCACATAAATGCAATTCTACATGCTCAGAGAAGGAAAATCATTCGAACTTCATTCAAATCCAGATATTCATATAAATTTAACCGTGTGGACACGCAAGGATCTTGACTCGGAAAAAGGAGAATGGACACCTAAAAATCTTCCAGATATCAATGGAAATTTAAAATTTAATAGGAATTTAATGGAAATTTATTGACTTGAGGGTAAATAGAGTATGTAACCGCAAATTTATTGACTTGACTTGAAGGTAAACAGAGTATGTAACCGCAAATTGTAAATGTGGAAAAGACAAAATGCAAAAAAGATAAATGGGAAAGCGAACAAAAATAAATTTATTGACTTGACTTCAAATATAAGCAGAGTATGGAACCGCAAATTGAGGCAAAAGCAAAATGCAAAAAGATAAATTGACGGATGGGAAATGCTTTGAGTTAATGGGGCAACGGAGTGAAGAAAATGGCAATTTTTCCGTAAAATAAAAAATTCATGGAAGGGGAAATTGTATTGACTTGATTCAGTGGGACCAACAGAGTAAAGAAAGTGGCAATAATATAAAATAAAGTTAGTGGGAAATTTCTATAAAATTCTAATTTTATATATTTGGGAATAAAAGGGGAAATGGGCATTTCGAACTTCACTGAATTTTTTTAGGTTTATTACCATTTTTTTTAATGTTTTTTTTTTTATGTTTTTAAATTTAGTTTTAAATGGTTAAAAGGAAAAAAATTGTTTGGTTTTAATTTTGTTCTTTTAATTATTGAAGGTTTATTAATTTTTTAAATAATTTGTTTTTAATTTTATTTTTTTAATATTTTTTAAAAATGATTGTATTTTGATTATTTAATTATTTAATTTTTAATGTTTTTTTATATAATTTTTTATATTTGGTTTTTTTAAGTAATCAAAATTAAAAAAAATGAATAAGATAATTTATAAAATTATTTAAGTAAATCAAACATTTAAAAAAACAATTGGACATAAAAAAATTAAAGTATAAAAAAATGTAATATTTAAAAAAAAAATATCCACAATTAATACATTATAAAATATAGTGTGTCAAAAACAAGCCCTAGAAAGAAAGGGGTTGATGCTGCATACATTTAAAAACAAATATTTATATTTGATAAATAAGAAAATTTAAAGTGTAAAAAATATACTCCGAAAAAAAATATATATGTATTTTGCATCACCACTTTTCAAAATCAGTTGACTCTTTTTCTACTTCAACGAAACGGGTAATTATATCAGTTCTCTTTTCAAAGTTTACATTGTTCTTCACATAAGACTACCGATAGATGGATTTTTTGTACTCGGACCACATAATCCCTTCTCAATTGACCATCAATCAAAGTGATGTGTTTGGAACTCAATTGAAGACCTATCCCTTCTCAATTGACCATCAATCAAAGTGATGTGTTTGGAACTCAATTGAAGACCTTCCTTTGACTATCGATCAAAGTGAAGTTATTGGAACCATGTGGGTGTTGTGGTCGATATTTTATTCATATAAAATATTGGGATACAATGTCATCATCAGATCCGAACTCACAACCTTTTGTATGTTTATTAAGGGTTTATTATTTTATCATAAGTTTTTCTCCAACCAAGGTATTTTTCCTTAATTTTCATCAGTATCTCAATGTTGGTGACGCGTTCTACTTATCTAAATTCCCTATTTAAAGCTTCCAACTTTAGCTTTTGCAATAGAGTAATATTTTCTCAAAGAAACACTAAGATTGAATAGAGAAGTCACGCTTGAATATGGGCATTGAATAAGTATATACCAGTGACTTTGTTGATCGAATATGTATACACCTCTGACTTTGCTCATTGAATATGTTAAACACCCGTGAATTTGTTGATCAATTAAGTATACGCCTCTAACTTGGTCATGAATAAGTTATACACTAGTTACACACTAGTGGTCATGAATAACTTTTCCTTATATAGTTATTTAGTGAATATATCGACGACATGTTCATATGTTCTATAGTACTCAATCTCGATCTCTCCATGTTGAACTAAATCCCAAACAAAATGATATTGAATATCTACATGCTTGGTATTCTTATGAAAAACTAGATTCTTGGTGATTTGAATAGCACTTTGATTATTACATATCAACTGAATGGATTACTCTTGTTGCTCATGTAGATCCTCTAAAATTATTCTCAACTAAATTGCTTCACATGTTGTTGTTGTTTCCACTTTATACTCTGCTTTTGTTGTGGAGAGAAAAATTGTGGGTTGCTTGTTAGTACTCCAAGCAATTGTTGTTGAACCCATACTAAAAGAATACCCTGAAGTTGATTTCAGGTCATCCATGAATCTAGCCCTATCTGAATCAGTATAACCAATCAACTTGAAATCTTCTATAGATCTATATACCAAACCATATCCAATTGTTCCATGCAAATATCTTGAAATCCTCTTTGCTACTTTCCAATGCAATTCATTAGGTTCTGCCATAAATATTAATACCATACTAACTGTAAAATAGATATTTGGTTGAGTTGTAGTTAAGTAGATCAAACTTCCAACCAATTGACGATACAAAGTAACATCAATTGCACTAGATTCATCGTGTTCATATAACTTCAACCCAACTTCCAAAGGAGTTACTGCTAGCTTGCACCACAACATTCTAAACCTCTTCGAAATGTCCCAAATATACTTAGCTTGTGAAAATACCATCCTCCTTCTACCAAAATTCAATACGCATGAAATAATGCAACTCACCAAGATCTTTCATCTCAAACCCATCAATCATATGTGACTTAAAATTTTGAAATAATTCATCATTGTTCTCTATGTAGATCAAATTATGAACATATAAGATAACTATCAAAATATCTAGTCCTAAGTGGAATATATAGAGATTGGGATCAGATAAACTTTTAACTAAGCCATGATCCTAAAAATACTTATCAATTCTAGAATACCATGCCCTTGGTATAAGTCCTTCTTTGACTTATAAACATAATCTTCTTTTCCTGGCACTTCAAAGCCCTTGGGCGACTCCACATAAATTTCTTCATCCACATAACCATTTAGAAAAGTTTATTTAACGTCCATGTGAAAGATTGGCCATTTATGCTATGAAACTAATGCATGAACCATCCTAATTGTATCCAATTTTCCCACAGGAGAGTCTCAATGTAATCAATGTATTCTTTATGTGCATATCACTTTGCAACTAAATGACTCTTATACTTATCAATTGTGCCATCATATTTATACTTGGTTTTATAAACCCACGTAGTGCCAATTAAATATTTTACCTTTAGTAAATTTACTAAGTCCCATGCATCATTTGTTACTAAGGCATTCAATTTTTCTTTCATAGCTTCATTCCATTCCTTATTTCTTGATTCTTCTGCATAATTATGTGGTTCATCCATGTTCATTACCTATGCCATAAGTGCATAATTTATTAGAGAACTTTGGGATCTAGTAATCCTTCTTTCAAAATTTCTATCCAACATACTACTTTCTAAATGTATCATTTCAAGCCACTTAGGCTTCTTCTGAACTTCATCCATCTTCAATGACTTAGAATTTGATTCATCAATAGTATTCACTGTATCTTTCTTCTATTCAAAGTGTACATGTTTTGGCTAGTAGATTCCCTGCTCATCAAACACAACCTTTCTACTTATTACCACCCTCCTTTCTTTGTGGTCAAATAGCCTATAACTTCTTGTTTCAATATTGTAGCCAATAAATGTACACTTCAAACTATTATCATTCAATTTCTTCCTCTTTTCCTTATAAACATGTGCATATGTAGTACAACCAAAACATTTCATATGTGCAACACTTGGTTTATATCCTGACCATGCTTCTTCTAGAGTCAAATTCAACACTGCCTTTGTAGGACATTTGCTAAGAGTGTATATTGTTGTGTGTATTTCTTCAACCCAAAACTCATTTCCAAGAGACTTAGTTTCTAACATGATCTTAACCATTTCAACTCTGGTCCTGTTTTTTCTTTCTACCACACCATTTTATTGAGAGTATGAATTGGTAAACTCTCGTTGTATTCCATTCTTCATGCAATAACTAAAAAAATCATTTGACTTGTATTCTCCTCCATTATTTGTTCTTAGGGTGAGAATTTTCAAATCACTTTGATTTCCAACTAATATATAAATTATGGCGTAGAATTTTAACTACTCGTGAAATTTTAATCTAAATCACAAGACACAATCCTACTTCACTTCTTTACAGAATTAAATTCACTAATTAGAGCATTAATCACAAACATGCAAAGAGAAATAATGCACATGCACACAATATTTTCGCATGGGAAAGAAATTTGCTAAAAACACCTTTTCTTACTTGCATTAATCTAATGAATAGAGATGTATTACAATTTCTTGCTCAGATTGAGGAGAACTTGCATGTAAATAACCTATCTCTTTACTCACTAAGAAGTTGTGACCCAGACTTAGTCAATTTCTACCTCTGCTTGAGCCCCTATTTCATTGTGTAATTCCTAAGGACATTAGGCCTCTATTATTTAGGAATTTCCTCCAAAATGATTTCACAATTCCCAAGGTTGATCATTTGACTGCATGCAACACCTGCACACTTAAGACTATTCTACAACTGATGTTACACTGCCTTAGAATCTCCACGAAAGTTGGGGAACTCAAATTCTCTACATGCACTAGTTATTTTGCATTGATTGATCAGTTAACTAGATGATCACTGAGTTAGAATGAAGTCTCACTACACAACTGACCTTTAACTAGTTTCTTCAATAGTTAGAACTAGTTTAACTGAAAACAAATTGAAATATCTGACCTTGATTGCTACAAATTAACAATCACACATGTTTAACTGAACTACAACTCCTCTAACTCAAATTTACTGAGATAACTGAGTGACAAGAGCCATGTCACATCATTTAACTGCATCCAAGTTGTCTACTAAAGTGGAATTTCAAATTTTCTCAATTTGATCAAGGAAAAATCAAATTGAGACTTTCTTGCTGCATTTTTCAATACTCCCTCTCAGCAAGAAAGGGATTATCAACTACCCCTATCCTGCACTTATGGAACTCGAGCTTCCCTCTTGACAAGGCCTTTGTCGAAATGTTAGCATCTTTTTCCTCTGTTGGAATGTATTGTAGCAACATTATCTTCCTTTGCACACAGTCCCGTATATGGTGATATTGGATATCTATATGCTTGGAATGACCATGACATATTGGATTCTTAGAGAGCTTGATGTAACTCTGATTATCATAATATATCATAGTTGGATCCATCATCTAACCAAACAGTCCCACAAGTATCTTTCTCATCCAAATCACTTAACATGTTGCTTGAGCTACAACCATGTATTCTAATTCTGTTGAGCTAAGTGCCACAAATATTTTCTTCTTGTTGTACTAGGAGACTGTTGCAGACCCAACACTGAAAATTCCGCCTAATGTACTCTTTTGGTCAGATGGAATCCCTATCCAATCTACATCTGTGAAGCCACAAAGTTTCACTCCCTCTGTCTGTTTATACTATAATCCATACTGAGTAGTGCCTCTGAGGTACCGTAAAACATGCTTAGTTGCCTTCCAGTATAATTTGGCTGGCCTAACCATAGCTTGGCTTAGCTGATTGACTACATAGCACATATATGGTCGTCTGTTCACAAGATACATCAGTGAACCCACTAGCTTCTGATAAATGGTAGCATCCACCTCTTCAATTGAAGCGGCATCCTCCTTCCTCGAGTGGGTCGCTAGAGGTGTCTCCATGGATTTGCAACTCTACATGTGGAATATTTGTAGTATCTCATTTTCATACTTTCCTTGAGACACAAATTGTTCCCCATTGCCCTGCCATACTTCCAACCCGAGGAAGTAGCACATGAGACCCATGTCCTTTATTTCAAATTCCGTTGCAAGGTCTTCCTTGCAAGATCTAATCAGTTTTTCATCACCAGTTAAAATCAAATCATCAACATATAAGACAATAATAAGCAATTTACCTTCTACCAAGGTATGATATAGGTTCACATTTGCTTCACTTTTGGTGAAGTCCAAACCGGTGAGATAACTGTCGATATTGGTGTACCAAACACGAGGTTTTTGTTTGAGACCGTAGAATGCTCGCTTGAGTCTGTACAGATGAGACTCTCAATCAAATGTCTCAAAACCTTTTAGTTTCTTAATGTACACCTCCTCCTCAATAACCCCATTGAGGAATTCTTTTTTTACATCCATCTAGTGGATCTTCCACCCCATCTATGTAGCCAGTACAATAATTGATCTAATGGATGAATACCTTGCTCTAGGAGGAAACGTTTCCTAATTGTTTATTCCCTCAACTTAAGAGAATACTTTGGCCACAAATTTTGCTTTATACTTCTATATTCTTCCATCTACAACATGATTTACTTTGAAGACCCATCTCAAACCCACAATTGATTTATCTTCCATTCTTGGGACCACTTCCTAAACAATGTTCTTTACAATGGATTCATATTCCTCGACCATTACATTAACCCATACAGGTTGCTTTATTGCTTCCTTGAAAGAGGATGGCTCAATTTCTACAACCTCGGTCATTAGAGCCATGTAGCTAGTGTACATCTCAAGTGGTCTCCTTTGCATCAGCAAATTTGAAGGAACTCTCACATTCTCCCTTACATCCTGCACAATTCTATCAACTTCCATGGTTATTTTTCTACCTTCTATGGATGGTTTTTCTTGAGTGGGTGTCTCCACTTTGCTCCTCACTTTTTGGCTACTCCACAACTTCCTAAGGCTCCTCCTTTGGAGCTAAATGCTCCTCTTCTGGTGGGATCTGAACCTCCCTTCAGGAAAGCACCACATTTCTTTCTCGTCATCAAACTTTACATCCCTTCACACAATTGTAATTTTAAGGGATGACAAATACACACGGTAGTTGTGAGGATTTTATATGTAACCCAAAAATATTCTGAACTTTGTTGTTGGTTCAAGATTCTTCCTCGACTATTTGGAGACATGGGAGTAAACAACGACTCCAAAAATCTTGAAGTGTGACACATCTAGCTTTATCCTTGAGAAATCTTCCTCTGGTGTGATCATACCAAGAATCCAATGAGGAATCTGGTTTTGCAAGTAGATCGTTGTGTTACATGCCTATGGCCACTAATGCAGTTGTAGGCCTTTGTCATGTAGCATAGCTCTCACAGCTCCAACAATGTTGTGTTTTTTCTCTCAACTACCCCATTTTTATGCAGGTTGTGGGATGTTGTCAACTCTCTTCGAATGCCATCTTTCACACAAACATCCTTGAAGTCATTCGATACATACTCACCTCCATTTTCACTCTTGAGAATCTTCACCTTCTTGTCGGTTTCTTTCTAAACCAATGCCCTGAATTCTATGAACATTGAGAATGTCTCTTCTTTCTTCCGTGTGAAGAAGATCCAACACTTCCTTGAGAAATCGTCAACAAATATAACATGGTACTTATGTCTAGCAATGGAGGTGGTTGAGAAAGGTCCACAGACAACAAAGTGGACACTTTCCAAGACTGCATGTGCTTTTCTTTCTCGATCACGGAATGTGGATTTCACATACTTCCCCAAGGTACATCCCTTGCATACAACATGTTGCTCAAGGGCTCCTTTAGGAAGGCCCATGGTTATTTGTTTCATAATCTTCAAGGTGTCATGATGCAAATGTCTAAGTATTTTATGCCAAAGTTCACTGACATCGCAACTCTGCACTTTCTTTGCCTTACTAATTAATGCAACACAATATTCCACATCCAACTTGTATAGGTTCTTCACGTGAACCTTGATTTGGTTCACCTACCCAGTGGCTATGTGTCTCAGGAATGCTTTCCCTTTGCTGAAGATCACATCATAAACATGGTCTTCCAAAACTTCTACAAATATGAGATTCTTCTTCAAGCCTAGAACAAACATGACATCCTTGAGTTTGAGAGGGGATCCTGACTCCCTCTAAAATGTGATTGTACCAATTTCAGTCACATTGTACCTTTCATCGTTCCCCATCTTAATATGAATATGGAGATATTTCTCCTCTAGGTCACTTAAAAATTCTCAACACATTGTCATGTCGAACGAGGCACTACAATCCAAGTACCACACGCTCCCCATCACTATGCTACCCATGCATGTGATAAGGGTGAAGTCAAGCTCGAACTTTGAAGCCAAGGCTTAACCTATTGCTCCTCCTAAGGTTTTTATTGCTTGAATTTTTGTATGGACACTTAGTGGCATAGTGCCCAAATTCATGACAATTGAAGAATTTTATTTTGGACAAGTCTTTCTTCTTGCCCCCATGGCTGGATTCTGGTTTGGTTTGAGATTTATTCCCTTTTCCCTTCTTTCCATTTCCATCCAATGAAAATTTTTCTTCATCCTCACTCTTGGATGAGGTTCCATCTCTGGTATTCCACCTTATCTCCTCTTGTACCAAATAATACCATAAGTGTTCCCAATTCTATAATTTCTCCTTCTCGTTCACCAAGCCCTCATAGCTATGACATCTTTTGGGAAGGCCTAGAAGAGCTAGGCTTACCAAGTCATCCTTTGCATCATTAAGACCAACCCCACCAAGTTCATCAAAAACTTGTGTAAATATGGTAAGATACTACGAGATAGTGTCATTCTTATGCATAATGATATTTCAAAGTTTATCCTTGAATGTCGACCTCCTATGGTCACTAATATTCTCGATCAATTATGTCACTAATTTCCACATTGCGAATAGAGTTTATTTACCATAGATATTTGAGAAAATGTGGTCTCATTCTCCATCCAAGATCATTTTTCTCATCTTGGCTACATCTTTCTTCCATTGGGCTAGGTTATGTGCATTAGGTTCTGCTAGTTTTGGAACATCTTTCTTGATGTATTCTAGAAAGCTATTGTCATCAAGAATTGCCTCCATGCAATGAAACTAGAGTTGCCTTCCAAGGCATGCTCTAGTCTCATCCCACTGAAGGTCATCTTCCCAACTCTGGAGAGATCCTACTACACTGAACTACAAATTTGAACCCTGAGAAACAACTTCAAAATTTCTATTTTGATGTGAATCCTGCTCTAAAACCATGTAAAAATTATGGTGTATAATTGTAACTACTCATGAAATTTTAATCTAAATCACAAGAAACAATCCTACTCTATTGCTCTGCAGAAGACAATTTAGAACATCAATCATAAACATGCAAAGATAAATACCACACACACACACAATATTTTCCCAGGGGAAGGAAATTTGCTAAAAACCCCTTTTTCTCGCTTGTAGTAATAGGATGAATAGAGATGTATTACAATTTCTTGCTCAGACTAAGCACAACTTGTAAGTGAGTAACCTATCTCTCTGCTCACTGAGAATATTTAACCCAGACTTAGTCAATTTATGCCTCTACTTTCACCCCTATTTCCTTGCGCAATTCCTCAGGAAATTAGGCCCCGATTATTTACGAATCTCCCCCAAAATGATTACGCAATTCCCAAGTTTGATCATCTGATTACATGCAACACTTGTGTTATCACCTGGATTGAACCTCAGGCTGAAGGAAGGCAATTCCAGGGTAACCACAAACCACGCTTAGCCAAGTAGCTAGCCCTACTAGGCTAGGAGAGGGCTCTCTCCATAAGGATCTCAGCCAAAATGAATGGATCGAGAAACTGATATTAGTCTATGTATAGTAGCACATGGTTTTGATTTATTTTGGAGGGTTTTGCTGGATCAGGAGGAGCCAAACAGTTAGGGCAAGGAAATTAGGTCAAAATTGCAGGGTGTTGGATGGGGCAAGGTAGGCACAAGGCTCAACACTGTAGGGTTTTATGGGTGAGGTGATTCAATACAGGTGAGGAGCTAGAAAGAGCATGTAAGCAACATGGATTCTTTCTAAACTGAAGAAAACATAGACTGTGAAATGTCTACCAAAAATAGAGCATAAAAGTTATGGATTCTGCCTCTCAGACTTGTATACATTCACATAAGAGTATGAAATTATGAAGTGGAGTTAACAATACATTCTAACACATGAATACAAAAGAAAAACTGAACTAAGCATCATACAACATGGATCCCAAAGAAATAGCTGCAACTTTTCATTAATCTCCTGTTGTAACTGATACAAAATGATATTTTATCAAAGCATAAGCATCCCACTGAGTCCAACCTATACAATGACTAAGGAAAAGCATCATATATACCCCAAAAAAATCATCCTAAGCTCAAGTGGTCGAATCCATGAGAAGAGGATTTGTTTCTAACAAGATATGAATTGCAAACAAGAAAATAGGGTGGTCAAAGTGACTCATCCCTAACCCAAACAAACTGATACATTACACCACATGAACTTGTTTTACCTGATAAATCTACCCTAGTAAGCTCTAGAAGCATCATAATTACATTCAACTGATCAATTACAAGGATAAAATCATGATTTGCCAAGGTGAAAGTGAAAAATGGGACAAAACAGTGAAAAATTGGACGATTGGTCAAACGAGCAGCACGAGTGCTAGGCGCGTAGCGCCAATGTCAGGCGCGCCCTTCAACTTCAACTACACTTTTGGAGGACTTCCCAATGTCCAGATTGGGCTGACAATAGCTTGTTGGAAATCTATGTCTGTCTACTTTCCAGAACAACTTGAATTTTTGAATTTGGATGTCATTTGTCTAGTCAAAAATCAATTCTCCCAACATTGCTCATACTCAATACTCTGTATGAGCATGTTAATGAACAAAGCACACAAACATGGTGATGAGCAGAACAATAGATTTATGATCCATTTCTCTCTCTCCAACTTCTTTTAAAGCCAAAGGTTGTGAGTGTTGTTATTATTCACCATGTATTTATAATCACAACAACAATTGTCATTTAAAGGCCTGTGTGTGAAAACTATAAGGAAATGAGAAAATTTAGAGAAAAGAGAAAATGGTGATGTATTGACAAATCAGAGAAAAATGGGCCTATTGATATTGACTCATAAAAAGGAGAATGGAGACCGAAAAATCTTCTAGATATTGATAGAAATTCAACCATGTAGACACGCAAAGGATCTTAACTCGGAAAAAGGAGAATGGAGACCTAAAAATCTTCCAGATATTGATAGAAATTTAACCATATAGACACGCAAAGGAAATGGATGTATTGATTGATTTGATTTTGGGAAAAAAGAAAGTGTGAAACTGGAAAATGAGCCATTCGACTTTGACACGAGAAATATTCCAGATATCAATGGAAATTTAATAGAAATTTCCATTAAAGAATAGACGTGGAACAAAGAATAGAAGAGGGTAAGAAATTTAATGGTGTAGATGTGGAACAAAGAATATAAGAGGGTAAGAAAAATAAACTTATTGACATGACTTGAGGGTAAACAGAGTATGGAACCGTAAATTGAGAGAAATGACAAAATGCAAAAAGATAAATTGACTGATGGGAAAGGCAACAAAATTGAAATGATTTGAGTTGGAAAATTGTAAAGAAAAGAGAAAATTCAGGGAAAGGGAAAATGACGGTGTATTGACTTGACTCAGCGGGGGCAATAGAGTGAAGAAAGTGGCTGAAGTAATTCATATAAAATTCCAATTCTATCAATCGTCTGAGTTTTGTTCAGTTGATATAAATTCATTCGAACGGTAAAACCAGTGAAAATGTCACATGCAAGAGAAAAAGTGGGGAAATTCTATTTTGATTTTGCATATTTTCTTTTATATAAATTATTTAAATTGTGTGGTTTTAATATTAATTTAAATTTCTTTTAATTGTGGATTTATCAAGAGTTAAGAGAGATTAAATCTCTTTTCATTTTAAAAAGATTTGGACATAGAATTTTTGATATTTCTCGGTGTTTGGTAGATTTAGAATTAAGATGAATTTAAATTGGTTATTTTATAAATATTTACACCACTACAATATCTCTCCATACTTTTTCATTTTAGAGTTAATTTAAAAAAAAAATTATAAAATAAAATTAAGATAAAATATTTTGATTTTGAAATGAGTTATGGTTTTTGGGAAAGTGATATTGATAAGCCCATGGTATTGTAACAAAGCCTATTAAGTTAAGTTAATAATATCCATTTCAAAATGAGGGTGAATATCTATGGTTAAGAACCTTGTTTATTGTAAGTTTATTGTAACTAGCAATTCCCCTAAAGGCGCAAAGGTACACCGAAGGAATATAAGATTTGGGAAGATCATCTCGTGACTCACTCCAATGCAAGCATCATTAATAGTTTCTAAATGGAGCAAGATTGCTTCTCGATAAGAATATGTAGTTGACAGATATCTAAATCTACACAAAGATATTAGAAAGGGGCATACAAATATACGAACAAGACTTCACCTGTTAGATTTTAACAACAGATGAGCATAATTACGCTACTATTACGATTGAAGAAGGCATTTTTGGTAGGGTGCTATTAGGATTGAAGAAGACATTTTCAGTATTCAGAAAGACATCATCGTCAATTCCTTTGATATAGTCCAGAGTTAGAGCAAGAGGAATGGGAACAACATCATAGGTGGAACTCGAGTAGAGTGATCTTCTTCTAGAAGTGGAAAGAGGGACACTCTTCTAGAAAAATAAATCTAATTTAGTTAATCATTTTCTCCTTAAGTTCATTTTTGTGCTAATTTTGAACTACCAGATTGTTAGTATTGTAATATGGGAATTGTGATAATATAAAAGTCCTTATAGAAGAGAAAAAAGAAATTCAAGTGAAATAGGTGGCACATCTTAGTGTGGTGAAATAACTGGGTTATAATGTTTACTTAATCTGGATTGGATCATTATATTTTTTTTCATCCATCTCGATGCATTTGGAGTGGAAGAAAGTGGAGGAATAAGCTCATTGGACCGTTTTTACTGGCGGGACCCAGGTTGGAAAAACGAGCTCTAAAACCTTCTAGGAGCATTTTGAAGCATAAAAGGACATATTTTGGGGGTAAAACTTTATCTCTTTAGCACAACAACATTTCATGTTATTTTACATTCAAATATTTTTCCAACAACACACGAAACCTGTCAATCAGAGTCTGTATGCAAAATTTATGTCACTAAGAAGTTAACCTTCTTGTTTTCACACCTATAGGTCGGGAGGATGTCGTGCCAACCCCCATTATTTGTGGAAAAGGGTCTAGCCACGTGATTATTATATAAAATACTCTAGAAGTGTCTATATTGTAGCTCTACTTAAGATTTGATGCAGTCAAAATTAACCACTAGTAGGCTATCGAGCTGTGTTATAACCAAGTCACTAGGAGGAAGAGACATTCCATTCTTTCGAGAGAATTTTGTTCCATAGTTGAGAAAATATAGTCAGGAGATATAGGAGGTAGAGAACACAGAGAGGAACTGTGCACTTTAGTAGCCCATCGGCCACAATCATTACTTCTTTGTACATGCAACCATATTTCTAGACAAAGAAAGAGAGCGAAGCCACCTCACCTTCCAGCTAGGTTTTCTCCTCAAAGGGTTTTCTAGAGATCATATCTTGTGTGTGTGTGTGCTTATTTTGTCATTATCTACTTTTCTTCATAATTTTAATTAGCACGCATGCACTAATTACAGTTAAATCGACATATGTTAAAGTTTAATAAAACTATAATAGTGTAGAATCTCATATTTTTAATATAGTAATATCATATTTGTTGTGACAAAATGCCAAGTGGAATATCCACGACAGTTTACGGGTCATTAGTTGTCTCCTCCTCTAAGAGGGAGCATTCCCTTGCCTTGTCTGTTTAATCTATCTATTATTTGTTAGTTTCATGCACTTTATGGCAGAGCCTCCCATATTTAACTATAAAAATCAACCTCAATCATTATTTCCTAAAGTGTAACTAAAATTTAGAGTTTAGATTTTAGGATATCAAAAAAATTTAGTAAAATTGTGTAATAGTAAACCAAAAATTTTAATTTTATAATTATTCTCCAATTTGACGCATTTGGAAAAACTCTTTAGGTTTAAGCAAGCTTTCATCAAAACAAACTTAGACTCTACATGGAATAGGCACACGTCCATCCAAACAAATGTAGACTCTACATGGAAAAATGTTCAGAACCCTAAACACTTAACTTTGCATAAGACGATTGATAGATGGATTTTTTGTACTCGGACCACATAACCCCTTCTCAATTGACCTTCGATCAAAGTGATGTTTTTGGCACCCAATTGAAGACTTTCGTTTGACTATCGATCAAAGTGACACGATTGGAACCGTGTGTGTGTTTTGGTCTATATTTTATTCACATAAAATATTAGGATACAATGACATCACCAGATTTGAACTCATAACCTTCTGTATGTTTATTAAAGGTTTATTATTTTATCATACGTTTGTCTCCAACAAAGGTATTTTTCCTTAATTTTCATCCATATCTCAATGTTGGTGACGTGTTCTACTTATCTAAATTCCCTATTTAAAGCTTCTAACTTTAGCTTTTGAAATAGAGTAATATTTTCTCAAAGCAACACTAAGGTTGAATAGAGAAGTCACACTTGAATATGGGCATTGAATAAGTATATACAAGTGACTTTGTTGATCGAACAAGTATACACCTCTAACTTTTCTCATTGAATAAGTTACACACCCGTGAATTTATTGATCGATTAAGTATACACCTCTGACTTGGTCATGAATAAGTTATACACTAGTGGTTCTTGGTCATGAATAAGTTAAATACACTAGTGGTTGTTGATAGATTAAGTATACACGTCTGACCTGGTCATGAATAAGTTATACACTAGTGGTCATGAATAACTTTTCCTTAGATAATTATTTGGTTAATATATCAACGACATGTTCATATGTTCTATAGTGTAGAAATTTTGAATAATTTAACACATATTCAATGGAGATTATCCTGATCATGTACTATTGCGGAAAACATACACAATACATAAGCTCCTCTACATTGATCATCAATATAGCAGCATCAATAACAATAAAACATCAAGAGCATTCACACATTAACACAGTATATATCCCGGGGAAAGCATCTCGCTAAAAACCCCAACTATCTGTATATTAATGATTGAGTCATGTAACATTACACAGCATAATACTTCTCACAAGTATCTCCACCTCTGTTACACACAATACAGCTCAGATCTGAATCAATCACTGGCTCAAATCTCCTTCGCTGCTTGCCTGCCTCCGCTGCTCAATACCTGCTCAAGAACTGATGATAATTCCAAGCAACCACGTATTTACTTGGCTAAATCACGTGAGCACAAGCTACAATGTGGGCAAATATGTGGGCAAACTCATTGGCATACTCAATCCCTTGATTGTGCAAGATCTGATGCACAACTATAGTCACAACTGATAGCAATCTGATTCTCTAACACCTGTCCCTGCTGAACTGAACATGCACTGACATGCAACTGAGTTAACTGATGTAATCATTAGTTGTATTATGAGTTAATAACTTGTGAATTAATTAATAACTAATTCACCCAACTCATCTCTAGTCTATTTTCCAGTTAGACTAAATACAACCAGTTTAACAAAGCTAAACTGAACACAACTCCATCAACTGCAACTCCAGTCCACTAAACTCAACTCACTTGAGTTCTAACTGAAGTCCTGCATGCAAATATTAGTCATCCCATAGGTAACCACGTATTTCCTTCTGGGATCTGCATGTACCACATCCGTAGCTCATCCTGAAGTGCTCCAAGAGAATAAGACAAAGTTTATAGTCTAAATATTATTATGAGCTAATAATATTTGACTGTTCTATATTTAGACTGAGCAGTCACTCCGCTGTGATCTAAAAATAGAAGTCCATCTATTTTTCCCAACTTGATCAATCATCCATAAACAACAACCTGCAATCCATAGACATGACCCATATGTCTAAAAATAGACATAGTCTAAAATAGACTTGCGCCAAAAATAGCCTGCGGGCCCACTTAGTGAAGGCGACTCTTTTCACTAAGCTCCATCATCTTGTTGCAATCTCAACAAGATCTTCGTCGTTCATCTGCTTTGTTACCCTATTTTTCCATCCATTCACTTAATTCCTCACGATAAGATCTCCGTCGTTCATCTGCTTTGTTACCCTGTTCGTTCACCTATTCACTAAATCGCCCGTGATAATATCTATGTCGTCCATCTTCTATTTGTTGATCGATCCAATGGTCCCTATGCACTATTGTGTCCTTACATCCCCCTTTCACCAATTTCGATCTCCGACTACTCTTCCGCTTGAAAACAAATTTAGTTTATTTCCTTTGTTTACACCTTAGTATAGTTTAATGCTCTTTACCTCTGCAACTTAGATAACAACATTCAATTAGTGTTGATTTAGCAATTCTGTTTAGCATAGTTGTTTAGATGGTTAGTTAGGTTATGGTGTGGTTTAGCATTACATGTTGTTTTCTTCATTACTGCATTAGAGTAGCTCTCTCTTAGAATATATTTGCTCTTCTTCCATCAAATAATTAAGCTTCTTCTGACCCTATAGAATTCTGTCTTGGAACCCCTGGGGTCTCTTGCCAGACAAGCAGTGAAAATAGGTAGGACCTTCACTTTTACTTGTATAGATAGCACTATCACCTCCAATTTTGTATGAACCTCTGGTTGATAAGTAAATCTGGTAGCCCTGGGAGTTGCAGCATTCTTGTTACAATACCTAGGCTCATCAATTATGCCCCATTGTTCTTTATTAATAAGCTTTGTCATGCTATTAGAGATGACTATCTTTCCTATTTTCCCTGCAATACCCTTTAATTCAACTTCATTTCCTTCCCAAAAAATAATCAATAAAAGTTCTTGAAATTAGAAGCTATCGTACCCATATATTGTAACCATTGGACTACTAGTACAACATCATCACCACCCATCGGAATGGAAAGAAATGGATTATCAAATACATATTCCCCCATGGTTAGCTTGATATTATGGCATTTTCCAGAGAAATTTATAGTTCCTCCATTTTCAACCATCACTTTACACTCTAGTGCTGGATATAGGAAGCAATTCAATTTCTTGGCTATCTTACAATGAATAAAATTATGGGTACTATCTGAATCAATCAACATCATTACATTTTTATTCTTGATATGCTTTTCTATCCTGAGAATTTTAGGAGTGGTAATTCCTGCCAATGCATTATGGTCAAATTAATTTCTTCTTTCTCTAGGGTTGGTTCATTGTGTATAACATCCTCTTTTGATGTTTCTTGTTCCTTTTCTTCCTCCTCTTCACAATCTATGTAGAATAATTTCTTCACAGCACACTTATTTCCTTTAGTGTATTTTCTATCACAACTGTAACAAAGTCATTTTTCTATTTTTTCCTCGAATTATTGTGGCATCAAAATTTTAGGTTGTGGAAGGCTAGAAGAAACAAAACTTCCATATTTATCGTTGTGAGTGGTAGACTTCCTTGTTGCCGTAATTTTGCTTTGAACTTTTCTTTCTACCCTGAATGTCTTCTCCAATGAACGAATTTTCCAAAGGTGAACCTCGTGTTAGATGTTATTCTACAAAGTCCTTATGAAGAAATCAATCCTATGCTCCTTTGGAATATCAGTTACCCTGATAATCAATTTTTGAAAGTCCTCAATGTGCTCCGCTATTGAACCCTTTTATTTGAGATTGATCACTTAGCTAAAGAACATGTTGCTCTTGGTATCCTCATAATGTGCTATCATTTCCTCCATAAAAATTGAACAAGTGACAAGTGGTTTATGAGAACAAAGGCATCAATACCATACAAAATGATTAGGCTCTAAATATAAAGTTGCAATGTGTACCTATTGTGTGTGTTGCACATCATGGAGATCAAAATATTGCTCCATCTGTAGTATCCACGTTACCAGATCCTTGCCATCAAACTTCCTCATATCGATTTTTGGAATGTGGTGGTTCTTAAAACCAACATTGGAGTCTTTAAAATCATAATTCATATCCTTTTT
>APFE031612452.1:0-96757 GCA_000404065.3 Pinus taeda
AACCATTCCTACTGCATGCATGATGTCTGGTCAGGTACCTGTTAAATAGAGCAGACTTCCAATCATGGACCTATAGGTTGGTTGATGCATTGCTACTGATTCATCATTTGCACTGAGGTTGCATCCTGTGACCATAGGAGTGCACACTGGTTTCGAATCTTCCATGCCATACTTCTTCAAGATTTTCTTGAGATACTTGGTTTGAGATAAAAAGATACGGCCTTTATTTTGTTGGATTTGTAAACCAAGAAAATATGTCAGTTCTCCAAGCAAAGACATTTCGAATTCCTTCTACATCAGCAAGGAAAAGTTTTGACTCATAGCTTCTTCATTGCTGCCAAAGATGATATCATCTACATACACAATAAGTATTAGCAATTTGTTATTTTCAATTTTTATATAAAGATTGCTATCTGCTGATCCTTTTGAAAAACCTTGTTGATGAAGGTATTTGTCCAGACGATAGTACCAAGCCCTTGGAGCCTGTTTGAGACCTTAGAGAGCCTTCTTTAGTCTGCATACAAGATTTGGATCATTACCAAGGATGAATCCATCTGGCTTCTCAATGTACACTTCTTCTTCTAAGTCTCCATTCAAAAAGGCTGATTTCACGTCCATTTGAAATATTTTGAACTTCTGAAAGCTAGAGAGAGCAAGGAACATTCTGATGGCCTCAAGTCTAGCAATGGGAGCAAAATTTTCTTCAAATTCTATTCCTTCTTGTTGAGCATACCATTTAAAAACAAGTCTGGCCTTGTTTCTAATCACTTCCCCATTTCATTCAACTTGTTTTTGAAGATCCATTTTGTCCCTATGACATTCTTATCTTTTGGTCTAGGAACCAACTCCCAAGTGTTATTCTTTTCGATCTGCTCAAGTTCTTCATCCCTTGCCTTGACCCAACATTCATCTTTGCATGCCTCTCTTACATTTTGTGGTTCAGTGGAGGAAAGTAATGCCAATAGCTTGAAGCTTCTGCAATTGTTCTTCTTGTTTGTATTCCAGCCTCTTTTTGCCCCAAAATTTGAGATTCTAGATGATTCTTCTGAACGTACTTGGATGGAGTCTTTTCTTCTATCCTTATTTGTTCTTCAGGCTCCTCATGGGTTTCTTCTTCATCATGAATCTGATTTTATGTTGATGGATAGTCCTCATCATCTTCTAAATCTTCAGATCTTACCTGCCTTGGAGTGTTTTCTTCTTCATCAACCACTACATCAATACTTTCAACAATTTTTCCAAGCCTTTCATTATAACACTTGTATGCTTTGTTGTGTGGAGAGTAACCAAGGAGAATGCCTTCATCTGCTCTAGGTTCAAACTTGCCAAGATGTTCATCAGTATTTTTGATTATGCATTTGCTTCCAAAAATTTTGAAATATTTTACCGAAGGAGTCTCACCATACCAGAGCTCGTGAGGGGTTTGAGTGTTGTTCACCCGGACATTTGTTTTGTTGAGAATAATCACTACAGCAAATGTAGCTTCACCCCAGAAAGTTTCGGGAGTTCCAGACTCATCAAGCATAGTACGAGCCATTTGTTGAACCGTTCTGTTCATCCTTTCAACTACTCCATTTTGCTGAGGAGTCCTGGCTGTAGAGAATTCTCTTCTTATTCCATGTTCTTCACAAAAAATCGAAAAATTCATTTGAGGTAAACTCCCCACCTCTATTAGACCTGAGGCATTTAATTTTGTGATCTGATTTGTTTTCAACCAAAGCTTTGAAGGATTTGAATTTTTCGAAGGCTTCATCTTTGTGCTTCATCAGTCCTATCTAAACCCACTACAACAAAACCCTGTGATTAACATCCCTTTTTGCTTCCTTTTTTGCATCTAGAGACCAATTTTGGTGCTATTTGTGTCCATTTATCAAATATGGTGCAAAACTTGATGCAAGGTTTTCATCGAGTTTTGCACCAAGTCTTACATCAAGTTTAGCACCAGGTATTGTAATAGGTTTTGCACCAGATTTTACACCAAGTTTTACGCCACGTTTTATGCCAAGTTTTGTGCCATCCTTTGCACCATGTTTTGCATCAAGTTTGACACCTAATTTTGTTTCACCATCTTTTGCATCCTCTATTGCATCCACTTTTTGCGCCTACACTTGCATCAACATTTGCATCATCTCTTGCATCCTCTTTTGCATCATTTTTTAAATCATTTTTTGCATCCATTTTTGCATATTTTTTGCACCCCCTTTGTTCCAAGTTTTGCATCGAGGTTTGTGTCTAGTTTTTGCATCTAATTTTGCATCTACTTTTGTTGCATTGACTTTTACATCTTGTTTTGCATCCATATTTACATCTTCTTTTTCATCTGTTATTGTGTCCACTATTGCATCCATTTTTCTTGTGCCATAATTTGCACCTAGTTTGACACCTCCCTTTGCACCCTTTTTTGTTTCTAAATTTGCATCCACAATTGCATCCTTATATACATCTAGTTTTTCATCGAATTTTACATATATTTTTAATCCCTTTTTATATCCACTTTCATGTCAAGATTTGCATCAGGTTTTGTGTCTTGTATTGCATCTACTTTTGCATAGAATTTTGTTGCATCAACTTTTGTATCATATTTTACATCCATTGTTGCACCCATGTTTACGCCCACTTTTACATCCCTTTTTGCATCCTATTTTTCATCTTCATTTGTTTCTTTTTTTGTATCTATCATTACATCCACTTTTGTTGTGACACAATTTATGACATGTTTTGTACTTACTATTGTACCCACATTTTTTTTCCAATTTTGCATCCACCTTCGCATCCTCTTTTGCATAAAACATTGCATCTATTTTTGCATCCACTTTTGTGTTGGGTTTTGCATCTCATTTTGTATCTTCTTTTGCATGTACTTCCATTGCATCCATATTTTGCATCCAATTTTGTTTCTCGTGTTGCACTTGTGTTTGCATCCACTTTTACATTCCTTATAGAATATTGTCTTGCATCTAACTTTGCATCTTTTTTTTTGTCTATTATTACATCCACTTTTTTTGTGCTATGATTTGTGCCATATCTTATGTCTATCGTTGCAACCCACATTTTCTTTCACTATTGCATCCACATTTGTATCCTCTTTTGTATCCAAGTTTGCATCAAATATTGTTTATGTTTTTTGCATCCCATTTCGAATCTACTTTTACATCCACTTTTGATTCGTCCGATTTTGCAACTTATTTTGTGTTCACTATTGCACCCATGTTTGGCCCATGTTTACATCCATTTTTTCATCCAATTTTTCCTCCATTTTGCATTCAATTTTGTGTCTTTTTTTTTACATTCATTGTAGTATCCACATTTGTTTCACCACAATTCATGCTAAGTTTTATGCCTACCATTGTGCCCATGTTTTCTTCCACTTTTTCATCCATGTTTGAATCCTATTTGTGTTAAAGTTTGCATCAACTATTGCATCTATTTTTTCATCCACTTTTGTGTCAATTTTTCTGTCTTGTTCTGCATCTACTTATGTTGTGTCCACTCTTCATCAAAATTTACGTCTATTTTTACCCCCATTTTTTTTGTTCACTTTTGCATCCCTTTTCCAACACACATCATATTTTTTGCATTGATGATATTTCTTATGACATTGAAAATTATGAACAACTGATGACAATGTCAATAATTATAACGATGATGATAATGAAGATGATGACGATGACATTAATTGTGATTGTTATGATACTGACAATGATGATAAAGACGATAGAGTTACAATGAGAATATGATGATGATGCTAATGACCTTTGCCATTCTTCCCAATTTTTAAATGTTGTCATGGTCAAAATCATAACAATTATCTTTGGCGTCATCTTCCAAGTCATCATCATCTTATCATCGTTATTATTATTTTCATCTTGGTCATCATCAAGAACAATAATGGCATGAATGATGATTATGATGTTCATGATGAATATGACAACAATTATGATAAAAATTATATCATTTATTATGATGGGGATGATGATAATTATAATGATGATGATAATGGTAGTAATGATGATGATCATCAATTATCTCTAAAAAATAAAGTTGTTATTTTTCTTGCATATATCATGTGTCCTAACAACCACTTTCGAGCATTCGTAACATTTTTTAGGTTGATGATATTTCTTATGATGCCTATAATTATGAACAATTGATGATAATATCCATAATCATGATGATGATGATGATGACGATGATGAAGACATGAATGGTGATTATGATGATAATGAAATGATGACAATAATGATGACATTGATGGTGGTGATGATGGTGATAATGAAGATGGTGACCGGCCCTCTAAACTAGGGAGGTACTCATAATGAGACAAAAAAGTACTCTCAAGTTGAAATATTCATATAAGAAGGGATATGGATTGATAAGCATCAATGATGATTTACATCATCATAGCCAACATTGTCAAAATAGTAAGGCCTTGACTAACAAGTTTATTTCTCCATTAGATCAGAGCACAATGTTGGGACGCATAAATTTGGACACCACTGCCTCTCTAGGCACTTACCCCACCAGGATGTGCACCAGGTATGTCCTCACAGGATCATTTCCTAATCGACTATGATAATATTTGACACCAAGAAATGTCAATCCTCATGACTATTCTTATCTTGGATTAATGTACTTGACTTATGGCACTTCGTCCTAGCCAAAGTCCAAATTCTCAAATAATATTGGTCCCAGATGTTTATCCAATCCACCATTCTCCCTACTAGTGTCTTTACTAGGCTTTCGATTGTTAGTCCTGGCCATATTACATGACACATGGATAATATGGTGTCTACCCTCACTCCCTCTCAACCAGAGAAGAGACATCCACAAGCATAAGATTTTCTCAAGAATACCCATCATTTTCATAGAGAATAACATCATTAATTTGTTTTCATCACATGACGCCTTTATGATTAAGCCTTCATAGATTTGTGGCAAAATATTTCCCCTTTTGTCATTTGTGATGAAATAAAATCAAAAAGCAAAAGCCAAAATCATTAAAGATACACTATATTGATTTATCTAAGTCTAAACTCTAAGGTTGAAGTGAAAATTCATGTAAATCTTATATCTATGAGTTGTGCCAAACTTATGAAAACCTTATTCCCTAAGTCCTATATGTAAGAAAATGAAAATAAAATAAAATAAGGGCCAATGAATGGTAACTCATGTATTCGCTCCCTCTTTGGAAAATATATGAATATATACACTCCTAGTCACACTTGATCACATGTTTGTGATGGTTAAATCATGAATTCCTTTTTTCTCCTTGCATTTTCACTTCATCATTTAAGCACCTAATTGAGGATGTAGGGAATGTTTGTTGCCTAAGGCTTTCATGTCTACTCTTGGTTTACTTATGTCACACTACTGTCAATTTATGTGATGGAGTGAAATACATAATTTTGTGGAGTTATTAGAGTGGTGTATTAAGTTAGTCACCACACACACATGTATTACATCTCATTGATCCACATGTGTGGGTTGGAGACTCATTGCTTGACAACTTTAATGGAGACTACTTTATGGCTTTAATGGTATAGCTTACAAAATATATTGTTAAACATTGCAATTCATCCTTTCTTTTCCTCGAGACACTTGATAATATTGAAGTCACTCCCAATAATCCATGGAGATGGGGAGTATAAATTACTTGTGCTAGAAATAGAATTGAGAAATAGAGGTGTTCCATTTGTGATATTGGAGTCATAGAGAGTGGATACATGGTAGTAGTCCTCGATGACAATTAACTAAAATTGTATTATCATAATGCCAAAAGAGGTAAACATATTGGTAACCTTGATGTCTTGATCATTTCAAATAATAACCATTCCACCCAAGTATCTCTAAGCATCAATCACTACTACTCGTAAATTCCTCCCCCATTTTCTAATTATATGAGGTAGAACCTCATTTAATATTTTTGCTTCTTATATCAACATTATTGATGGGTGCTTTGCATACCATTTTTCTTTTAGGAGTCTTTGTTTTCCTTTACTATTGAGGCCCCTCATGTTCCATGAGACTATTTTCATCGAGAATTTACATAGAAAGGAAGTATAATGTGACTGAAAAAAAAACATGTCTGAAGATTTAAGTGCTTGGACAATTCCACTTCATGATTCCTATATTTTCTTAACTTGGGACCGAATGGTGAACTTGATGGCCTTAAGGGAAATTGACCAATGAAAATCTAAAAAAGAGGTGACTTTTGACTTTATCACATACAATTTAATATACTAAAGAAAATATCCATAACAATTTCATCAATCAATGAATCATTAAAAAAAATATCGAAAATAATTTCATCAAGCAATGAATCATTGCATTATAAAATAAAATCTATAAACACTTTGGGAACGTTTTGCTAAGACATGCTCAAAAACCAACATATTTAACAATAATATGGACAATAACACATTTTGATAAATTAAATAACATATTATCAAGCCTAAAAAATGTCACTAACAGAAAACTATAAAGCATGCAACTAATGGAAGTGACCACTCAAGGCCACCATAAGATAATTAATCTATTAAGATCAAGATTAATGCAGGCAAATATCTACAAAGGACAAAGGCAAACCTATTTTAACTTTATTGTTTTATTAGCCTAGTTCAAGATGAACATTTCAAGGTATCATGAAGAACATAATTAGTTGTATTACATTAAGAAAACAAAAGCACATTCTATAACTTAGCAAGAAAGAGATGTATAACACCCATGTCAACGATACAACACATGGCTTTGAGTTACTTTTTTATATATAATTTAAACTCCTATCATAAAATCACAAATTTAGCATGAATGGAATGTTTAAAATCCATTTTTATAAAAACAAAATATAATTTTTCTTATAGAAAAAAATACCAAAAACTAAATATTTTTTTTAGAAAATAAAATAAAATGCTAAAACTAAATATATATTAAAAAAAACACTAAAACATAAGCAAACTAGAATTTGGATTTGACACTCTTTTTCACTTTTGGAAACTCATATGGTGGAATGTGATCTCTTTATCCTCTTATTTAGCTTTTCCTTAAAAATAAAGCATACAAAAGCAGGAAAGAGCCATAAAGCATCGGGAAGCTTTTTCCTAAGAATAAAAGCATCTAAAAGGTGGAAAAGGCCATTTTTATATGAGGAAACATTATTCACCCAAAAGATTTTTCCCAAATTGAATTAATGAGGAATTTGGGAAATATTCATAACCTTCACTTTCCTATATATTGGAGGCCTAGCCATTGAAAAAATGATGGGAATTCTTGTATTGTCACGTTGTTGAGATCTATCTTGAGAGGGCAAGTTTTGGAGCTATGAGTTGGGGGAGGTGTTGTTGCAACTACATCTAATTGTTGTAACTTTCTTCCAACTCCTTTATTCATATAGATCGGTTGTTCTTCCTTCCATATGTTTCTATTCATTCTTTACTTCTTCTATTTAACTAATGGATGTATGGAATTTTGGTTTGTATTTATTTATTCAATAATATGTATATGTTTTTGATAATTTCAATTATCAAGATATTATGCTGTGAAGGTTGCTTTATTCTCTCTCTTATGTGTAGGTCCAAGCTTTGGAGCTAGCTAGGAGCGCTTCCTAACTATACTAAAAACTCCAAGAAGACTTGCATGCGAGGACTCACAAGAATTCATTCTCTTTTTCTTAATATATACTAGGAGCGCTTCCTAAATATACTAAAAACTCCAAGAAGACTTGCATGCGAGGAATCACAAGAATTCATTCTCTTTTTCTTAATCTATACTCTACATCTTGATTTACTAAGAATCCTAAGCCTTAGAACAACCTTTCTCTTAATTGGTTTGTCCTAGGTTTCCGAGATAAACTGAGAGCATTTTACTTTCATCTAACCGTGCATTAAATCCTACAACAAAATGATATTTAGAAACTTTAATATATTTCACTATGTAAATTAAATTAGTAAAATGAACCCATAGAGGGGGTCATAAATGGAAATAAAGCAAAACTCTAAACAAGAGGCCAAAAGTGGATTTAACCATGGATGCAAACTTGGGAGTAGAATTGGATGTTAAACTAGCCACCAAAACAAGATGCAAACAATGACACAATAAGGGTTTTAAAGTAAAATAAAAAAATGGTGCAACTCTAGACACAAAGAAGGGAACAAAATAGGGCATATGAAAGGATACTGAATTGGGCACAAACAAGGATGCAAAAATAGACACCAAAATGAGGATTCAAAGAATGGTGTAAAATTAGGATGAAAAAAGGATGTAAGAAAAGACACAAACCAAGATGCAAAATGGGACCTAAAAAAGGGTGAAACCAGGGATTTCAAAAATGATGCATAACTAGATGAAAATTCAAACTAAAATCTAGGTGCAAGATGAGATGCAAATGTGACACAAAATGTGGCAAAAAAAGGGATGCAATTTTGGAAGCCAAAAATGATGAAAAATTAGATACCAAAAAGGATGCAAATTTGGACATAAAAAATGGTGCAAAATTGGACACAAAAGAAGAAAAAATGGTGCAAAAATGGGCATAAAAATGGCTCAAATTTGGATGCAAATTGAGATGCAACATTGGATGTAAAATGAGGTGCAACAAATCATTCAAAACTTGGTGTAAAAACAAATGAAAAAGTAGACGAAAAAAATGGCTCAAAATTGAACGTAACAATAGACACAAAATGGGATGCAAAGGTGGATGCAACATATGGTTCAACATAGGATGCAAATTTAGATGCTCAAAAGGATGCAATATTGGATGCAAGAAATGGTGTTAAAAATGATGCTAAATTCGATGAAACAAATGATGCAAAATTAAATGCAAAATATGGTGCAAAATAGGATGCAAAAAAGGGAGATAAATAAAACACAAAAGTGGATGCAAAAAATGGTGTGAAAATGCATGCAAAATTTGACACTAAATCAGATTCAACATATGGTGCAAAATTGGATGGAAAAAATGGTGTAAAAAAAGGGTGAAAAACTAGCACAAAAATAGATGTAAAAATAAGTACAAAATTAGAAGCAAAAAATGGCATAAGACCAGATGCAAAAATTGGCACAAACTAGATGTAAAAAAAGGCACTAAATCAAATGCCAAAGATGGTGTAAAAATCGATGCAAATTATGACACAAAACTAGAAGCAAAGAATGCCACAAAAAAGGAAGCAAAAAATAATGCAAAAATAGATGCAAAAAATGGCACAAAACTAGAAGTAAAACCCGTTGTAAAACTAAATGAAAATCTTGGTGCAAAATATGATGCAAAAAATGATGGAAAATTTGGAGTAAAAAAGAAGCAAAATTTGGTGCAAAAAATGACGCTTTAAAAATTGTACAATAGAGCCAGATTTAGCGCAGGATTCTCATCCCAATTGAGAAAAAAATGCACTAAAATCTGGTGCTAAATCTGGCGCAAATTCCCTGTTTTGTTGTAGTGACCATCCTTGAATAGTCGTCAATGAATAATATAAAGTATTCTTCTCCCCGAGGCGACCTTTTCCTAGATGGACAACATACATCAGTATGGACAAGCTCAAGTGGCCTGCTAGCCGATCCTTCCTTCTCAATGAAGTTAGTTCTCGTTTGCTTACCAAACTGACATGATTTGCATATTGTATTATCTGGAATTCTGATGTCTGGAAAACCATGAATTGCCTAGTATTTGCATGCTTTCCTTATATGTGAGAAGCTTAGATGCCCCAACCTCCGGTGCCATAGCCAGTGTTCATCATTCTTTCTCAGATAGCATTGTTGTTGTCCTTCTTTGAATATGTATAAATTATTTGGAGTTCTTATGCCTTTGATCATTGTTTCTCCTGTATCAAGATCACGAACACTACATCCATTTGATCGAAATATTACCTCTATTCCTTGATCGCACATCTGACTGACACTCAATAGATTATGCTTTAAGCCATCAACATACATAACATTTCTTGCTTTGACCTTTTCTTTTAAAAGAATAGAACCTTTACCTTTTATGAGTGCAGGGGTGTCATTTCCAAATGAGACCTTCTTCTCCTTCTCCAAGGCATTATATGACTGAATTTTTTCTTCATCACCTGTCATATGTTTTGAACATCCATTGTCGATGTACCATTGATTTTCCTGCCCTTCTGCATATAAGGCTATACCACATCTTTCTGGTTGTGGTTCTTTCATTCTCCATGTTTTGATATTTGAGGCTTCCTCCTTCTAAGTTGCCTGCCGAAACCTGCTCCTGCATTCATAATCTTCATGACCAAAATTATTACAAATAGAACATTCTATTTCATTTTCAAGAGCAGAAAAGTTATTATAGCTGCTTTTCATGATTCTAGTCATACTCCTCTATTTTTGAGTTTCTGTAGTCATGATAGTTTTGTAGGAAACACACTAAGATGCTTTGTGTCCAAAGTTGTGACAAGAGAAACATTGGCCATTGAAGAAATTCCTGCGATTATCAACCCTGCAGACCGAATGATTGTAGTTTTCATTGACATTCATTCTTGAGACAAATTGAGAATGATTTACCTGTGGTCTGTTGTAGCTTCTGTTTATCCTTGAAGCAGATTTCCCCTTATTTACTTGGTGATCTCTGTTCATTCTTGAAGGAAAATGTCCCTGATTTACCTGGTGAGCAGCATTGTGCCTTTGTTGTTGATTGTCAATTTGTTCACTTCTCCTTGATGCATCAATATAACTTTTGGAGGTGGATGGCTTATGTGCTTGAGATGCTTCTTCATTATATCCCAGACCTGTCTTGATTAGTGGAGAACGTTGCACTTTGATAATCTCATCTAATGTTTCAGATCCTTTAACAAATCTAAGATTAAGAGCTTTAGTTTTCTCAATCTCTTTTATAACTCCCACAATTTCACATTCTAACTTTTCATGATGTTTTTCACTTTCAGCTAGTTGGAATTGCAGAGTATCAATAATCATATTTTTTATCTTCTAAACAAATTTTGAGTTTAGAAATCTCTTCATAAAGACCTTCTTCATCTATAGCATCCATGAAATCATATTCAAAAGCCATTAACAGTCTATAATTATTACCTTGTTCATCTTCATCACTATTTGAAAATCCATCACTGTCTTCATGAGTGTAATAGCTTTTCTTATTTACATTCTATTTCTTGTTCCATCTAACAGGTCCCTTACCTTTTTCAAGCTTGCCTTTATGAGGACACTTGGGAGCATAGTGACCGACTCTTCCACAAGCAAAAAATTTGAAAGGTAACTTACCTCTGAATCTTCCAGCACCCTGTTGAAGGTTCTTGACAAAATTTGATTCTTCCTCTCCTTCTGAAATATGTCCTGAGTCATAGGAATCTCCTTTTCCTGAGGCCTTGAATGCAGCTTCTCTTCTGTCTGATGGTCCCCCTTTCCTCATTTCATAAGCGGTTAGAATTCCATGTAGCTGCGACATGGTAATTTTTTGTAGATTCTCCTTTTCTTCTATTGCAGAAACTTTTGATTCAAACTTAGAAGACAAAGATCTTAGAACCTTTTCGACCACAACAGCCTCTTTTATTTCTTCACCCAAATTTTTCATACAATTAACAATCTCATCTATACGTAGGAAATAGTTAGCCACATTTTCATCATTGTACATTCTGAGATTTTCATACTGAATTCTGAGGGTTTGAAGTTTTGCTCGTTTTACCTATTCATCTCCTTCATAGCTCATAACGATCTTGTCCCATATTTCTTTTGTAGTTTTATACTGCATAACCTTGACGAATTCTGATTGAGATAGACATCCTAATAGAGTATTGACATCCTTTGCATTTGTTTCAAACTGCTTCTTCTCAGCCGGATCTGTGGGAGTTGCTGATGGAAAAGTGTACCCTATATCTATGATATCCCAGACTTCTGTACCAAGAGATTGAAGATAGGCAGTGACTCTTACCTTCCAATAGACGAAATTGGTCCCATAAAAAATTAGTGGCCTGATCGATGCTTCTCTCTCGTAGCTGCTCATGATGATAGATCTTCCTTCAAGCAATCAAGGTTCTTCTGAAGGACCTGCTCTTGTTGGAAATAATACTAAGAGGGGGGGGGGTGAATAAGTATTATCAAACTCTTATCAATTTATACAAATATTTTCAGATCTGACAATTGAAACTTACATATATCTTCCAAACTTATAATTTAATTTATTCTTCAGATGTTTGTCATTAATATGTATGTGAGAACCATAGAATAATGAGCAAGAACACAAAATAGACAGTCGCACCAAGGAACACAAGATGTAAGGTGGAAACCTAGTGTGGGTGAAAACCACCTGTTGCAATATGTCACTATCTTCTTTCAATTAGAAATTTCTTCTTACAATGATTTTGTACTGGTGCAGTCTTTTAGCAGTACGCAGGTTGCAACCTACAGAGAGCTACAACCCTCTCTCAATTTCCAGCTTCTTCTGGAAGGGAGCTACAACCCCCTTAACTCTTGTACTAGCTGGACTACTAGTATGTAGGTGCTAACCTACAGAAGGCTACAACCTTCTTTTTTCTTCCAGGGACCACGTTTCATAAATTTTCAAACTAGATCCAAAACATCAAGTGCATGTGCATCACCCAATCTCCTTTAAACAAATAACTTCTCAAAATGCAGTAACCAGAAAATAACACCAGTAACTAGACATCAATTTAAACCCAGATCTCTATAGAAATAGGTAAAATACAACTAAAATATATTTCAAGAAAGGTTCGCAACTTCACGGAAGGAAACCTGCGGATATCCGCACTTTTGCCGCGAGAAGTCTGCGTAACCTTCCACCTGCTTCTTCTCTGGTTCTGTGCACCATCACACCTGCTTCTTCTCTGTTGCTGCGCCATTGACGCTCCTGTGCACCACCAGATTTAGACAGTTTATCAGTCCTCAACCATACCCCAAACTGTCGAAATCACAGATCCGTTCATGCGTTAAAGGGATCTCAACTTTTCAGTAGATCTGACTTATAATGCTCCGGTTTCTCCTTGATTCAGATTCAACTATGTCTCACCAAACGATTATTAGAAATTCAGATCTTGCTCTTCTTAAGATTTTCAACACACTTGTTATCAGCCAAATGATCTCCTTTCCTTTTTATAGGATAGGCCTCACTCAAAACCATGGACCAAAACCATTGAGAAACAATACCATGGACCCAATACTTGGGTTCAACTCTTTTGGATGCAATACCACGGACCAAAACCATAGGATCAAAAACTATCGAACTAATACCATGAACCAACCATAATATTTCCCAAGTGCGTGCGCTTTTCTCTGCATGAAAGTGCATGAACTTTTCTCTGCATGAAAGGAACTTTTCACTACATGAAAGTGTGTGAACTTTAGGTTCACACCTTTTGTGCGGGATACCTGCGGAACCAGAAAATAACTTTGCTACACTATAAATTATCATATGAGATGAGTGGGTTGCCATCAAGTACAACATATGAATCATAATGCCAACAACATAAGTGTAATGACTGAGTAATCCTATTTCTCTCCTTGAAATTTGGGGTTTTTGTTGTTGTTTTCATCTCTGTTTGATTGTTTTGCTGCTTATGAACAATATCTCATTACTGAAGCCTCCTTTATTTACATAGTTTATCCTCCATTGATAAGGATTAGTAAATGATTTTATGTATTTGTCCATCATTTACAATTTATTGTCGAAAAGTTACTTAAATCAAATTGTCGTTTTTTGTCAAAAAGAAGAGAAGTGTCATAAAGTCTTCCTTCTCTAGATAGTCGATTGAACTTTTTGTTTTTTATTTGATTTGATTTATTGTTATTTGAAGTTTCGAAAGAATTTTCTATTTGAAATTGAAAAGTGTCGTTTAGTCTTCCTTCCCATTTTGAAAAGAAATTGTCGAAATGTCACTTTGAAGAAAATAGTTCAGATCTATACTTAGTTTTCCTTTTTGGCATTACTCACATTAAGGGAATGAAAAACAAATACATGCATTTGCATTTGTATTTAGACTATGTGTGAAAAATGATTTAGGAAAAGTGCATTTAGTGTGTGCTCTTTGCTCTTTGTTTGAAAGAATCGTAATCTTCTTTCCTTAGTAGCTAGGATTTTCATTGCTAAAAATAAACAATGATTGCTTATCATTTTATATTGCATGTTTAGGAATTTTACATCTACATCACGTAGTGAGCCTTGAAAGACAAACTTCCAAACAAGATCAACTATAAAATAAATCTCAATGAACTTAACAACACTTTGGAACGTAACACAACACATCTAGAGGTCTATGCTAGAGACGTGTTCCGGTGTCGTAAAATCTAGTAACTATCATTTTCATCGAAGGTTGGGTGATTCCTGCTCTTTGCTATGAGAAGTGCTAGCACAGACTTGTGGTCCCCGTACCATCAAGTATATATTGGGAGACCATAATAGGCTTATATCCTTTATCCATAGGAAGTCATGTCTGCCACCCTATCGATTGCAATGCATTGAACACAACATTCAGGAAGATTGACTGTCGTACATAAGTCCTTGGTAATTTCCCTTTAATTTACCACCAAACTGTATATTGCAGTTTTGTGATTGGTTTGGTAATCCTTCTATCTAGATCTCCAGAGTAGTCACTTTTGTTCCTTTTTGACTTCTTAAAATAAAAGGTCCATCTGAGCACTTTTCACTTCATTCTCATTAAGAATCAAAGGGGACTAGATTCATCTTTAGATTTTTCTTGACTCTTAAAAATCGAAAAAGAAAAGTTGTGTCAAAGCATCATTAAAATTTATTTAATTTGGAATAAAATCCCTGTTCCTTTGTTGATCTTAGGTAGAGATAATGGAGTCCACCAATCATGGAATCCCTCTCGAGGGGAATCCTCATCCATTTTCTTCTTGGGGAACTATTCGTGCTTCGTATATGGCCACATTGTCTATTTCGGGAATCACAATTGGTCTATCGGTATGGCTATTCTCAACCTCTATCATTCAAAATACCATAATTCCTCAGCAATCGAATCAACAACCATTTAATACTGAAGTTGACCCTTCACCTTCTACCTCATTTTTTTCTCTCTCCCCTTCTTCCTCTTCACTTGGTGAAAATAGTGACACTAGTAACCAAGTAGCTAAGAAGAAGAATAAAGGGAAAGAGAAGAAGAAGAAGAAGTCACTTAATCAAGGGGGCAACCATGAACCATCTGGTGAAAATCCACACACTAAATCTCCCAAATATCATTGTGTAATTTGTAGAGGAAACCATTTCCATCGAGATTTTCCTTGCATTCCGTAGATCTTGAGAGAATGGTCTCCCCATTCGCACCATCTAGTGTCGTCAACCTCTGGCGATCATGTTGACAACACACCATCAACTAGTAAAAATAAAGTTCCTGGATGGAAAGGAAAGGTCAAAATTCCATGTGGATTATGTGCAGAGGACCATCACCTTCCTCGTTGTCCTTTTCTAGGTGAGGCCAAGAGAATCTTGCATAACCATCCTGCTTCACTGTATAGACTTCCACCTGGATACAAGAAACTCTCACTAAGCCCTTTACTAGTTGAAAATCTGTCTGACACGACTCAATTGTCGGTCAAAACACATATCGTTGAGGGTGAATCTTCTAAGTCCACACTGGACCAAACTCAATGAGTTGAGATGGTAGTTGACCTAGTCTTACCTTCAGAAGGTCCACCTTCAGATGATACCATTACCAAAGAGAATGAGAACGATACCATTCAAATTCTTTTTGTTACATCAGAGTCCGATGAACTTGAGGGAAATCCACCCATCCCTTCACAACAGGAAGAGAATCCCCCAGTTCCCATGACTCAAGGGGTTAATTCAACCGTTTACTTGATACCCCCTCCAAGCAGTCTAGTTGCTTCCTTCGATTGGAATTGACTAGCAAGATCCCACCTTCCTTCTAATGTACCATTCCAAATCATAATACAAGTTCACAAAATGATCATATCTGGCACTATCATAGATGAAGGGGCTTCAGTGAGTGTCCTTTCCTCAATTGCTTGGAAAGAACTTAGTTTGCCATCGCTTATGCCTGTTACTTAAAATTTGCCAGGCTTTAACAAAGGAACCAGTCGACCGTTAGGGATCCTTCCTAAGTTACCGATAACTTTGAGAAGGAAAACCGTTCACTTGAACGTGATGGTAGTCCAAGGACCGTTAGATTACAATCTCCTCCTTGGTAGTGACTATATTTACAACATGGAAGCTATTGTCTCAACACTCTTTCGAGCGATGTGTTTCCCACATGAAGGCAAAATTGTCCAGCTTATTGACCAACTTTCATTTCCCAATTCAAACAAAGCTCGAAGTCAAACATTATCCCTAAATGGTCTCTTTGCATCAAGACTATCTCTTCAACCTTCATTCCATCCACCTCATTGCAGCGAGTAGTCTAGCGAATGTAACAAAGCTTAGGGGGCATGCACCCTTGTTTATTTGGTGGATGAACCCAGCTAAAAGGATAGGTTTCCCTGTAGGTTATGTGATTGGTCTGAAACACCATTCCCCTTTGTCTATGCTACAAATGAAGCCTAGGAAGTGTTTTGTGTACTTTGTGGAAGAAACCATCCTACCATATGAATTTCCCTATAAGTTAAGTGATTGGTTTGACACACCACTCACCTTTGTCTAATTGGCGGACAAAGCCAAGGAACTGCTTTTGTCTAACCGCTAACAAAAACAATCCTGGTTAACCACAGTGATTTCCATATGGTTACTAGAAACTCCCCTTTTCTCGATGCCTGGGGGCATGCAAACCTTTCTATGTAAGCAAAAAACAACCAATTTCATTTTTTAGCTTTTTAGATTTTTTAGCTTTTTAGTTTTTCAACTTCTTAGGTTAGGTGATTGGTCTGATCCACCATTCACCTTTGTCTGTACTACAGATGAAGCAAAGGAAGCATTTGAACCATTCCGTGGACAAAACCATCCTACCTAACCTCAGTAGTTCCTTAACTTTCTAGTTTTTTTAGCTTTTTAGTTTGGTCGTTTCTAGATTACATAAAAAGGAAAAATGAGCAATGTTTCTGCAAGGTTCAAGCTCGCTAAAAAATGAACCTGCCAAATGAGCGATGTTTCTGCAAGGTTCAAGCTCATTAAAAAATAAACCTGCTTATGAGCAATGCTTCCGCAAGGTTCATGCTCATTAAAAAATGAACCTGCCAAATGAGTAATGTTTCCGCAAGGTTCAAGCTCATTAAAAAATGAACCTGCCAAATGAGAAATGTTTCTGCAATGTTCAAGCTTGTTAGAAAATAAACCCACTCATGAGAAATGTTTCCGCAAGGTTCAAGCTTGTTAAAAAATGAACTTGCCAAATGAGCAATGTTTCCACAAGTTTCAAGCTCCTTAAAAAATGAACCTGCCAAATGAGCAATGTTTCCACAAGGTTCAAGTTCATTAAAAAATGAACCTACCAAATGAGCAATGTTATCGCATGGTTCAAGCTCATTAAAAAATAAACCTACCACTGAGCATATGTTCCCCTAGAGTTCAAGCTCCTTAAAAAATAAACCCATCTTTGGTAAATAACCTTTGTGATCACCATAATGTCAGCCTTTTGAGCCTTGGTTGTGTTCCTACCATCACCTCCATTCTTTTGGCCGATTATATGCTTCCACTTGATTGTTTACCCTTTTGAGGAACAACTATGATGAGTGGTCCTATTAGCCACCCTCTTCACATCACCATGTTTTGAGAAGTTCCAAGCTAACCCAGAACCAGTTGCTACCCTAAGCACCACTCGTTCCTCAAAAAACAAGTCCACTTTAAACTCTTTTCAGACTCGTTAAATATGAAAAGATTGTCAACCAATTGGCCTCTCCAGCTCGCTAAAGTGATTGGAAGTTCCATCCCTCTTGCATCTTTTAATATTTTTAGACCTGACGGATTATCCCACAAAAAGATTGAGCGCTTGTTTTTTCGGCTTGCTAAAGTGATCGAAAAATCACCCCTTACGTATTATTTTATACTTTTTCGAACTTAGGGGATTATGCTATGAAAAAGGATTGTTGGAGTTTCCTTTTTGTCCCTTTTCAAACTCTCTAAATGTGAAAAGGATAGAGTTATCCTTGTCATTAAAATCATTTAAAAAATAGCGACAAACTTGTCCGCCTAGACAAGAATGAGTTTCAACGTCGCTAGGCTTGCTAAACATAGCAACAAGTTTGCCTGAAGGGAAAATTATAGAACAAGCATATGTTATCCTCCCCAAGCTTGAAAAAAATAAAGAGGTACTGGTCATCAATGACTGGGGAAAAAGAGAAGAAAACTTAAAGAATTTTATTGGTAGAAGGTCATTCTTGAACATGACACTTTCACTCCATCACCATGATTGAGTTGGGTTGGGTTATTCTTTTCACCGATCTTATCACCATTGGTCCGCCGTACCATCCTTCTTTTGGGGTTAACGCTACCAATCCATCTCAGTGTTGCCGATATGTTCAATAGAAGTCATTCATAGAATTCACCATCCAGTTAATGCCTCATCCATTGCAATACCTTCACCCTCCATTTTTCATGACTGTCATTCCTGAACCTTGTATCGCCAGATCGTTTTCACCTCTATAAAATCATTTGCTCCATTTCATGTCATTGATGTGGCATACATTAAGGCCCTCCTATGACGGGTCACTTCTTGTCGACATCAGCTCATTATCCAAGAAGCTGACTTAGAAACAACCCTTTCAGTACTTTGAAGCTTGCATGCCTCAATGGCAAGTTTCTCACTTTTGGCACAGGTTTACATCAATGGCCTTTGACCAAGACATCTTGTGTGGTGTTCGACATTAGATCCTATATTCACACCATGTAAATTGTACTGTAGTACCTTGAGGGTCATTATCATTATCGGGGATTCCTCTCGCACTTGTTAACAACTTACATTATTGGCTAGTAATCAAGCAATGTCTTTCCATGTTCGACTTCAAGACATGTTTTCACATGGATCGACTTGTACATCGTGCGAAGATTGAATGAGTTTGAAGACCCCAAATCTAGTTTCATCCATCCAGGCTGTGATATATTTAGGAATACAAAGACATTAAATGTACACAAAAGCTACACAGATGATCATCCAAGCTAAGGGATGATGACTCTACATATAAAGAATCACCCCTCTGCAACTGTAGATGATTATCTATTCTATGTACATGAAAATGAATTTATAAAGCTAAGCATGGGAATGCTCGCCTCAGTGAGATCATGGAAAATTATATTGTGATGATGTATTATATTATATCTTATACAAGTCACCTTCCAGTTCAAATACCTCGAATCCTCATGATAAAGCATTTCACCCGACATCTAAAGATTTACGAGTTCATGCTTTAGGGGGCAACTGTTATAGACATATTTGGGCACTACAACCCCAATATTATATGTCGATAAACCAAGGGCCCTTTAACCCCTAAAAGTGTTGTTTCATACCCTAAAGGATCATGGTCAACTGATTACATCATTCCCCAGAAGTTCCACCTGAAAAGCAACTCAGAACTGGTCAAAACTAGACCATACTGACTGCTCCACTATCAAGGTGCGATGCATACTGACTCCTACACTAGCCATGTGTGATGCATACTGAAGAGGCCTTTTGTGGGGTGCGATGAGCAAGAATGGACAAATGTCTAAGACAGTTTTCTAAGTATATACTCATGGAATCTTCTAGAAACTTCTCCTGTGACACTTGCCTCTCTGAATTCGCCTAGGGATGAGTAAGAGATCCAAGAAATCTCCAAGTGGAACCAAGAACTACAAGTGGAATGACAATAATAAAAAACCCAGAGATGACTCACACCCTTGTAGACATCTATAAATGGATCCCTCATCTGAGAGATCTGGAGGCTAGAATTTTGTAATTTGTAAGGAAGTGCTGATATTTTGTCTTTGAGAGGGAACATTGTATTGTTGGGTGATCTTGATTTTCATGAGGTGAAGAGGGCTTTGATGCTGAGAGGATGATGCTAGATCAGACAGCTGAGTTGTAATCCTCTTTTCTATTATTAATAAAGTTCTTTGAGTTTTCCTCCATACAATCATGTATTTGTGAATGTTGTTATTTGTAAATTCCATCGTATGCTCATTATATTTCTGATTCTGCAATGCTTATGATATCATAGATTGATATGCTTTTATGGTGTTGTGTTACTTCATTTCTATAGGTATTCTCTAAGCAGGACGAGTAGGAGAAGAGTTGCAAGCTCTATCAAGGAGGAGAGAAATCAAGCAAGGAGTCAAGAAGAAGATCTAGGTTGGTCCCTTTGCTTCTCTCTTAACTATCATACATAGAGGAAATCACAAATTGTTTTTATTATTTGTTTCTATGATAGCTGCCAATCCTAGTGGGACTAGCAGATTGAAAAGACACTAGTTTTCCCCGAAACATGGGGCATATGGCAACAAGTCTCATATAGGTCATATGTTGGATGAGGATTGAAGGATGACACAGTCAGAGGTGGAAAATGTTTGGATACACCTGATAGGCGGGTAAGCACTGATGGATTTTGTTCTAGTTCTAATTTTGAGAGATATCATCCTCATTACCACCAACATCTTTACAACAGGAGTGAGAGGGGCTACTTTCCAGAAGAGTTTAAGAAATCTGAGCCTCATAATTTCGATGGGGATGTGAAGAAATAAGAATATGTAGAAGAATGGCTACTTTGGATGAAGAAATTATTTATATTGCATGATTATTCAAAGAGTCTCAAGGGGAAATCAAATATCTAGTGGGAAGATGTGAAGCGTGTCAGAGGAATTAGAGTAGAGGAGTTGAGTTGGCACGAGTTTAAAATACTCTTCAAGAAGTAGTACTTGTATGAGAGATGTTATGATGTAAAGGCCAAGGAATTCTGAGTTGAAGATTGGTTCCATGACATATGAAGAGTACACAACCAAGTTTCTAGAGATTTTGAGGTATGTGCCTTACCACAAGGATGAGAAGACAAAGATCCAAAGATTCATCAATGTATTTCCTTATATTTTAAGGATCAGATTGAGTATAATGAGCCTTGTTCATTGAAGGAATTCATCGAGAAGATGAAGAAATTTTATGAGAATTCTAAGCACAAGTTTGAGCCTATCTAGGATTGGAAATTTAATGAAGACTAAAGGGAAGTGGGCCAAGAAGGAAGTAAGACTTCAGGATGTAGGTGACAAGGAGAATGTGACACCTTATAATAAGTTTAATGCAATTGACAAAGGACATGGATTTCAACCCGAGGAGCAGAAAAAGGGAAATGGCAGGAAACCTTTGAGGTGTTGGACTTGTTGTGGAGAGCACCGTTGGAGAGAGTGCCCATTGCACCAAGGTGGTAGAACTCATATTTATAGTGCTTAGGAGGCACAAACTATTGCATATGTTGGGTAGAGTATTCTTCAGATTTATGAAGCACTGGATAACTGGCAAGTTGATCAACAGGCATCCATTACTGAGATAGAAGGTAAGCTCCACGATCAAGTTGTTTCTAATTTGATTGACCTTGGAACTAATTATAGTTATATCAGTCTTAACCTTATGGATGAGTGTTCCATGAATAAAGAAGTGCATGCAGAATCTTGGTTGGTGCAGTTGGAAACATGGACCAAGAGAAAAATTCATCATTGAGTGAAATCTTGTCATTTGAGCTAAATTGTATGCCTACATTAGCATATTTCAATGTGCTTCCTTTGGAATCATATAGTATTATTTGGGCATGGATTGGTTCTTCATTCGAAGGACTAAGGTATACTTCTATGAAAATTCTATTGAATGCCTAGATGATGTTGTGGAAAAAAGAGCCTTGCAGGGAAATAAGAAGCCTACATCAATGAGAACAATTATAACTATGCAAAGAAAGTCAGTTGTCGAAAAATATGTTTATTGTTTGCGGTACATATTTCTAGTGACAAAGGGAAGGATGTTGAGAATGAGGAAGTCCTAAAAAGGTATTCTAGTTTGAAATAGTTTCAAGATGTGTTTCCTGTAGAGATTTCATAGTTTACTCCTCATAGGGAAGTGGATTTATCTGTTGAGGTGATACTAGAAGAAAAACCAACATATAAGACACTCTACAGGATGAGTACTCCAGACTTGCTAGAATTGAAGTTGCATCTTTAGGAGATGCTTCATAAAGGATACATAAGGCCAAGTGTGCCACCTTGGGGTGCACCGTCTTGTTTGTATAGAAGAAGGATGGTACTCTTAGATTGTGCATTTATTACTGAAAGTTGAGCAAAGATACTACCAAAAAAAAGTATCTATTGCTTCAGATTGATGATTTGTTTGATTAGTTGAAGGGAGAAATAATATTCTAAGAGATTGATCTGAGATCAAGATATCATAAGGTGCGCATCAAGGAAGAAGACATATACAAGACTACATTCCATACGAGGTATGGACATTATGATTTTTTGGTGGTTCCTTTTGGTATTACCAATGCTCCAACCACCTCCATGTGTTTGATGAAGAGTGTGGTGTGCCCTTACCTAGACAAGTTTATGATAATGTTTATTGATGGTATATTGATATACTCCAATAATGAGGAAGAGCATGGAAAGCACCTATAAGCAGTGTTGAGATTTTTAAGAGAGCATTAAGTATATGCCAAGCTTAACAAGTGCAATTTCTTTCAGTTTCATATCCATTACTTGGGACATTTTGTTTTCGAGGAGTAGATAACAATGGATCTGGAAAAGATTAAAGTTATCATATAGATTCCAACTCCTAGGAATGTAGATGAGGTCATATCATTCATGGCAGAAGCAGGTTGTTACAGATGGTTGATCAGGAACTTCTCAAGGATTTTCTATCCTATTACATCTTTGTAAAGGAAAGGAATAAGTTTGAATGGATTGAGGAGTGTCCAACTAGTTTTGAGAAGTTGAAGGATTTTCTTACAAATGATCCAGTCATGAAGATTGCAGATCTTCATAAGGGATTTTGGGTTCATATATATGCTTATAAGGAAGGACTTGGAGGATTCTGATGAGATAAGGGAAGGTGGTATGCTATGTGTCAAGGAGGCTGAATGAGCATGAGAATAACTATGTGACTCATGATCTTGAGTTCCTTGCTAGCATTCATGCATTGAAGATGTGGAGACATTATCTTCTTGGTAGGAGGTTTGTCCTAAAGTGTTCATAGTGGGCTAAGGTACTTTTTTGATCAACCCAATTTGAATGCTTGACAATCTAGATGGTTGGTTACCCTTAGTGAGTTTGACGTTGTGAATAGATACATCAAGGGAAAGGAGAATAGGGTTGCAAATTCTCTCAGTAGGAGAGTGTGCATGAATCACATTTAAGCTATGATTTATTATGGGACAAATTTACAAGGGAGGATCTTGCATGCAAGGAAACATGATGAGAGGTATCAACAACTGAAGTAGAGGTTACTATAGGGTGACAGAGATGAGTATCACCTCAAAACAGATGGCTTGGTCAGATTAAGAAATAGGATTTATGTGCCAGATAACAATGAGCTCAAGAATTTTATCTTGAGGGAGTTTCATTTTAATTCGTATTTAGGCCAGCCCAGATACCAGAAGACATTAACAGTTGTTAAGAAGTTCTATAATTGGCCAAACTTGAAGAAAGAGGTGGTTGAGTTTGTTACGAAGTGCTTGGACTATTAGCAGGTGAAAGTTGAATACAAGAATCTAGCTAGTTTGTTATATCCTATTCTCATTTTAGAATGGGAATGGGAGTTCATTTCCATGGGCTTCATTACAGGTTTGCCAAGGACATCGAGACAACATGATCCATCATAGTTGTGGTTGATAGGTTGAGTAAGGTACCTCATTTCATTATAGTGAAGTCTACTAATTCATCTAGTGAGGTAGCTTAGATCTTCATAAGGGAGATAGTGAGATTTCATGGTGTTTCCAAGAAGATTATACCAGATAGAGATGTCAAGTTCACTTACAAGTTTTGGAAGGACTTATTTTCAAGATTTGGGATAAAGTTAGCTTTCAGTAAATCTTATCATCTGTAGATAGATGGACAAACAAAGAGGATTAACAAGATTCTTGTGGATATGTTAAGAATGTATGCAATGCATCAGCAAAGGAAGTGGGAGGAGTATCTGCTGATGAGATCCAGTATTGCAACAAGGATGTTGCAACTCCAAGGGATACCAACTTTACTTCATCAACCCAGGGTTCGTACAAACTTGGAGGTGACAATGTTGTATACATAGTAGATGTAACGGTATACTCTTGTCACTTTTCAATTGAGGCGATGGACCACTAGTGTTTTTCAAACCATTCATCCATTGACTAGAAGGAGACTGACTACCAAATAGGAAAGGGGAAACAATTATTTAATGACGAAAGGAAATGTTGCCTACTATAGGAAATGAAAGTTTTGAATTGGAAAATGCTATAAAGTGACATGAAATCATCTAGCTAAGCATCTACACATATTCTTGCAAAGAGACCTAAATTTACCTTGCATCTAACATCTAGTTATTTCGACTAAATAAGCATGGAAATTATCCTAAAACTACTGTGACTACTGCCTACATGTACTAACTAGAAATTGTAGATTTTTTTTTTTTTTTTTTTTTTTTTCAATTTTATGAATGCAAATGCTAATTTAACCAATTTGATCCTTGGCAAGGGATATGGGTATGGAGAAACAGGCCTAGAATGGTGTTGAGTTTATGGAATCCAAGTGGAGGCCTCACCTAAACTTAGATGACTATTTCTGCTCAATTCAGGCTTAAAACATGCTGCTACAAGGTTTCTTGTAGTACTACAGGATGTCCTAGTTGTACTACAGGATGCCCTATTTTACTACATGCAACAGGTTGAAATATTATAGGGAGGTAGGAAAGGTAGAATGAAATGTGCAAAAGGTGTCTAATGGGGGAATAAGTAATAGAGGAGGTGCACACTACCCAAGGCTCATACCATGTCTTCAAGATGGTTGGAATTTCTCAAGGAAAATGTCCACTTTGCTACAAAATAGAAATATGGATTAGGGTTTGGTGGACTTTGGCAATGTAGGTGGACAAGACTTGGATGAGACTAGTGAGATGAGGTCTCCTTGTAGATCAGAAACTCCTACAAGAACATAGATTCTTTGCTTTATTTATGAAAAGTTCATTTATATATGGAAAATATGAGTTGAATTTAGGAAAAATAGAGTTATTAATAGCTAATGGCTAAGTCTATGAATGGAAGAGCTTATAAAACATAGAAAAATCAAGAAAACAAAATGAAAGTTGCAAGTACTTCTAAGGAATTGAGAAACAATATTCTATGGAACAAGAAATCCTATGTTATGCAGTGACCAAACAATAAATATGTTTTTGGGAAGTGAGAATGGAACCCTTAAACCATGATCCCATAAGGGAGATGAGGCAGAGGGCACTATCACAATATTTTCTTAAGTATTTACTTTCACTATTGTGCATTGATCTATCTATTCACAAATGGAAGCAAACTAAGTAATCATCCAAATACTTGCATATTAAATAAACCAGAAATCACTTAACTATGAATATAATCTAAGCATACATATACAAAAAGAGGAACCTTCACTATTAGGGTATGTCCCTAACCCCAGAGCTTCAACCCTCTTAGTCAACTCAGTGCTGGATCAAGGGAATTCTTTTCATTCTAATTAACATGTCAAAAATACATAAGAGTAATAAGTCACAATGTCTTAGCTCAAAAATTCATCTTGGCTACAACAAAAATAGTAAAATCCTAATGAGGCCCTACGCCTTCTTATTTATACAACTGAAGCTACCAATGACTTCCTTCAAATTATGGAGGCTTGGATCCCAAACTTCAGACTAACTTGTCTGCAACTATCACTAGCTTGGATTCCAATGACCTCGACGGGCTTGGCTGCTTGTAACTGCGAGATGATGAGATCTAGTGGAGGAATATTTGAGTGCTTAAGGAGTTAAAGGGGGAGATCCAATCTCCTAAAATCCCTCTTTCTTTTCTACTTCCAGTTCATGCACTTAAATTAGCCAAAATTGCTCCAAATCTTGCAATTAATGCATATTAGGCCACATGACATAACATCTCATCTTTACCCTTCTCACTAAGCAAAATACACTAAAATATGTAAAGAAATGTGCGATAAGTTGATTTTAATAAGCTGGAGAGTGGCATTAAGGTCCATATAATTTACCTATTAATGAGCCTCATCATCATCCCCCCTACTAAAAGTGTTTGTTATCCTATGAGAAGCTTAATCTATGTCGATGTCTTTAATTTCTCTTGTGGCCTCTCTAACATCTCAAGCTTCTATTGATGTATTATCCTCTTGTGGATAAAATCTTGCATGCTTATATATTTCCTCCCACTTCTTTCTTTCCTCTTGCTCTTTTCTTCCTTCTAACATACCTAAGAGCAATGGTGGACTAAGTTTCAAACCAAACTAGTTGATTTTGAGTCTCTGTAGAGCCTTCTTATAAAATGGGGTCCTTTCTAGTGCATCTCTCATTCTTTTAGGGTAATAATACTCCTTGATCCTTAGGTAATATCGTAGGGTTCCCCATCTCCTTTGGCATGCTTGTTGTCTTTCATCCTCTAGTAATCTCAAGGTGTCTTCAAAATGAGTGACTACTTGCTCTTGTGTAGCTATATATCTTGGTTCAAGTTGGGGATCATTGGCAATGATGTTGTGGGTGCTAATGATAGTCATGGAATTGATCTATTCTTCTCTGACTTAAAAGGGCTCTTTTTCTTCCCTTTCCAACACCCTCTTTAATTCCTTAGTCATGGCCTCCTCATGACTCGTCCATGATGCAAAGGCCATTAGTTGTAAGTCCCCCAAATTTGCATTGGGGTCCCACACATTCAAGTTTATAAAGTCCAAGTTGTCTAAGTAGAATTTATATATCTTGGCCTTATCCTCTAGGGTTTTTTGGTCATAGATCTCAATGAATTTCCTATAGCCTTGGAAAGGAATAGACCCTCGTTGTGCTAGGGTATTTATCTAAAATTGAAGCCATTGATCTTTTAAGTAAAAGGCATATGACTTTGGTGGCATCCTGCATTGAAATGCCTCCATAGAGAGGCTTGCCATAGTGGCCAATTGGCTCTCATTTTCCTATACCTACCCCCTCAACCATGTGTTTTCAGCCTCTAGTTGAGATTTGATAACTCTTTCCCTATCCCTTATCTTACTCAACTCTTTTCCCATCTCTAGTAGCTTCTCTTCCATATGGTCGACATCCTCTACATTATTTGATTTATAAATTTTCATCCAGTGATGTTTCCTTTCTCTCTCTTTCTCAAGCTCAAAGAAGAGAGGGATGGAAATTGTTTTTGGTATTACTCTGCCTCCCTTAATGAATCTATAATAAGAGTTGAGATTAGATTGTGGGCTAGGTCCCTGCAGCTCTTGGGATTCTCCCTTTAATGTCTTTGGAGCATTTCCCCCCTGTACTTTTGTTGTTGCTTCCTTGCCATTCATTTTTCCTTCTTGTCCTTCCTACTGTTTTTCTGTGTTTCTTGTAGTGTTGATAGAGTTTCTTGTAGGATTGTTTGTGTTTCTTGTAGGATGATTTTCCCTTTTTAAAATGGGGTCAAAGTTCTATGATTTTCTTTGCTGAGGTTGACCTGGTGATAGGCCTCCTAACATAGGTGATTGGTGACTTTGGGGAAGCCTATTTTGATGTTCCCTCTTCACCTTTCATTTCTATGGAGGCTAGTTTTTTTTTTCCTTTTGGTGAGTCTGCAATGACTATAAGAGTCTTGGTAGGTGTTTTTGATCTTCCCTGTTTGATCCTAGTGCTCCTCCCTATTTTGAAATATAGGGGATTCTACCTCTGCCTTTTTCCTGTGGGCTTTATGGGTGTGCTTAGGGTAGTCAAGGCAACATCTGTCTCCTCCTCTATAGGTTTAGGAGACACTCTTGGAGATTTCTCCCCTTACTTGGTATGTTTTTTAGGGCTTACCTTATCCTTCTATTCTTATTATCCACTGTTCTCTTCTCCTTCCTCTTCTTCCTCTATTTTATTTTTATCTACCTCCTCTTCTTCCTCTGGTTTTTCCTCTTGTTCTTCAAGTTCCTCCTCTTCTTCTTTAGGTTCATCCTCTTATTCTTCAGTTTATTCCTCTTCTTCTCCCTCAAGTTCTTCTTATTCCTCCACAAGTTCTTCTTCTTCCTCCTCACCACTAGAGGTTGAATCCCTTTTATATTCAATTGCTTCAATTACAACCTCCATGTCCATGCCCCTAAATGTGGATCATAGAATAGGGACCCTTAATTGGCTTAAGGAATTTTTTAGTATGAGCTTGATTAGTCCATGATGTGCCAATTGTTTATGTATTCCTTCATGTACCTTTATTCACATGTCAATTATGGTTTTCAACAAGAGGTAGGGCACACTAAGTATTCTATTAAGCGGTAACTATTTTCCAAATCTTAGCTCATGGACTTGTCTAAATTGGTAACCATCGATTATATTGAGCCTTCCCTCACAATAAATATATTTGAGAATGTGATAGATTACTTCGTCCGAAGGATAGGGAATTCTCTCCCTTCTAATCCCCTTTTGGTGCTCAATTGGCTCTTCATCTCTCAAGAAAATGTTCTTCTTAGCATAAGTGTTGCTATATTTATCCTCCTTTCTCCATTGCATGCCTAGAGGAAGTGTAGTGATTATGCCAATGATTTCAGGGGTAATTCTTACTGACAATCCTCTCACCACAGAAGTAGCACTGACTCTAGTCTAAGGTGTGAGTGACATGGAAAATTCCCGAGATACATCATCATCATATCCTCTAAACAACTCAAAGAATCCCAACCATTAATTCCTTTTAAATATGTCTGCCATAGGGGGATCGAGGTGTATTTTGGATGTCCATGTGGGCTCCCTTTTCTTGAAACCTCCTATCATTTTCTCCTCTCTATCAAGATGAGTGTAGGCAGTTTGGTGGCTTCGCTCTAGAGATTTCCAAGGTGACTGTGAGTTTAGAGTTTAGGAGTGTGATGGCTGCAATTCTCTCTTTATCCTCACACAATTTCTGCAGGCAATTCTATCTATCCACATCCACACTGTAATTACTAGAAAAGATGAATATTTCTTTTCCTTTTTCTCTTTCCTATCTATCAAGTCAAAACACAAAGGGTATGGGCCACCTACCTTTCACTTTGATGCCCTGAGTGAGGATAATTTATGAATAGTTGGGCCTAGGCACCCCTTGCAAAGTTTTTTTGACAATTCCCACTATTTCCTATAGTCTCTATGTTTCCTATAGGTGTTCATTGTAGGATGACTGAAACTAGTTTTCTTCTTCAATGGCTCCTCCAGGTGGTCCAATTCTCTAAATCTCGAAATGAACTATGTTTGCATGAAAGTTACGAAGTTTTTATATTTATGGTCGATTCGTTGGAGCACTATGTTGGCTAGTAGTGTAGGTGATTTCCCCTTTTGGACCATTGGCCCACTGTTAGTTATCATGCAACCTCTCCTCATAATCATTACCCACTCCTATACAACTTAACTTGATCACCTTTTCAACCTACTTGCTTTGATGTGACTTTGCCATGTGGTCTGCTCGCTAGAACTTTACTTTTTATTTTTCAAGCTGAGAGTTGCCAAGTCAACTGGCCACCTTTAGCTTATAAAATAACGTTTTTCATATTCCTACACTTTTATCATATTTGTACTTAGGAAAGAGTGTGGATGAGGTGCCACACCTATGGATTCCCTCGCTTGGTCGATGCATGCTGGAAGGTGGATCGGTTGTGCTTCTTCTTGTTAAGGGACATGTTTTCCTTTGCTCTTGTTTTATTGACTTCATCCAGTTGATATGTTTGTCTTCTTTGTTGTGGTGTGTAGGTGTTGGCCTCTTCTATTGCTGTTGAGCTCTAGATAGGTGCCATAGTACCTGCAAGGGTGTTTCTACTCTTTCTTTGCATATATGCTAAAGGAGGAGCATGGAGACTATTGATGTCATAACACAGGTTGCTACAAGGTTTCTTTTAGTATTATAAGAAATCTTGTAGCTACCTTTTTCTTAATTCTTTTTTTTTTTTTTTGGAGGAGGCATAGGCAGTGAGGTAGGAGTCGAAGGGGTGGCAATGGGGGAGATGGAGTGGTAGGTTAGGTAGGCCAATGATGGTATGGACCTTGGACTTCTCTGTGTTTTCTCTTTTTTTTTTGTATACATACATACATACATACATACATACATACATACATACATACATACATACATACATACATACATACATACTACAACATACTACATACATACATAACATACATACATACATACATACATACATACATATATATATATATATATATATATATATATATATATATATATAATATATATATAAGATATATATATATCTTTCTTTTTGAGTGATTTATTTTTTGATGGAAACAGAGGGCGACATGGTCATGAGTTGGTGTTGGGTGAGATGTGGTGAGTTTAATGGTCTCCTTTTTCAACCCAAAACAAGCCTCCATCATCATTTCTCAACTAGAATTCCATTCCTAAAGAGTTTTAGGACATCATGTAGTACTGCAAGAAACTCCTGTAGTAACTACAGGAAACCTTGTAGAAGCAAGAAAATTGCCTGCAAACTAAGTTTTGATGCTTAGAGATGAGAATGGATTTTGGATACATGGTGGCCATGAAGTGAATGAAGGGAGAATGGGGTTTTTCTTTGCTTTCTAGCCTCTAAACTTGGTGTCATTTGTTGCCTTGAAAACCTGCACAAATCACAAAATTTTATTAGTGGGCAGGTTTGAGGTCCTTGCAATAACATTTATTTTTCTCTTTTTTTTTTTAAAGACACACAGGCTGCCTTAAATGAGGGTTTCAAACCTTTTGCCTATCCTAGGCACCTCAGGGAAGGTCTTCACCCAGGGATATTTTATTTTTCTTTTTTCACTCTTAGGCTCCCTTAAGGAATTTTTCAACCCAAAAGTTGGCCTCAAGTGCCTCATGGAGGTTTTCACCTAATTGCCTTATTGTTTTTTTCTCTTTTTTCATTTTTTTCAAAAATAAAATAGTCTTCAAGAATTCGATGAGTTGGAAGCCAAGACAATTCCATTCACATTCACCTCGTTACTGGTAGTACTGACAAACTCTTCCTTTGACAAAGGTCCTTTGTAGGCATTCAATATGTACCCATTGATAAGTAAGGGTATACCTTCTTCATTAATGGTTATTACCGGAACATCCCCATTGTCATGGCACTTTTCTATCACATATGGGCCCAACCATCTGGTCATCAATTTTCCTTTGAAATCCTTGAACCTGGAGTCATATAGCAGAGCCCAATCACCCTCTTGAAAAAAAATTATGTTATGTTTTTGTCATGCCAAACCTTTCTTTATACATGAGTCACCTCTATGTGTAGGAGGGTCTACATCTTGAATTCATATTACCTATTGTGCTGGAGCAGCCTCTCTTGCTATGCCCTTGTAACATCCAAATCTAATTGTGCTTCTATTCTCAAATTGTTGTACTCAAACTCAATGGAGAGCAGAGCGTTCTTCCCATAGACCAAATCATAAGGGGTGAATACCAAGAAGCTTCTTACATCCCTCTGCTTTTGCCGAGTAGGAGCCCTCATTATGATAGCAATTTGATTTGGGTCCACTTGCAGTCCTTCGTGGGATATTGAGTGACCTAGAAGAGTCCTTGCAGTCATCAAGAACTCACACTTCTCAGGACTAAGGGATAAGTTGATGTAAATGTGTTTGTTTAATACTTTTCCAAAGTTAGAGAGAGACTCTAGGAATTCACACCCATAGGGGATGAAATCATCCATATAAATTTCCATAGAGTCATGGACTAGCTCTACATAGATGCTCATGACTACCCTCTCAAATGTGGCAGGGGAATTTCATAATCCAAAAGGAAGGACCCTATAAGAAAAGGTACTGCAAGGATAGGTGAAGGTGGTTTTATCTTGGTAATCCAGGCAGATCTAGATCTGATTATAACCACTGAATACATTCAGGAAAGAGAAGAACTTATTTCCTACAAGACCATCTAATACTTGGTCAATGAAAGGTAGAAGGTAATGGTCCCTTTTTTGTGGTTTTTTTTAGCTCTTTGTAGTCCACAGAGATCCTCCACTTCCCATTTTTCATTGTAACCAAAACCAGAGGCCCCCACTCACTATCTGATATGGGGTAAATGGACCCTGCATCCAACAACTTCTGTAGTTTTGCTTTGACTATACCCTTGAGGGATGGGTCCATTCTCCTCTAAGGTTGGTGCACTGGATTTTAGCCTTCCTTGATGTGAATGTGGTGAGTACACACATAAGGGTGCACTCCATTCATTTCCTTATAAGTCCAGGTAAAGGAATCCAGATGCTTTCTTAGCATGTTACATAACTCCTCTTCTTCATGTGCGGAGAGAGAGGGGTTAGTTTTTAATGTTGTTTCTGGACCAAATTTTATCATCTTTACATGAGCATGACTTGATTCATCTAGGCACAAATTATCCCAAGGATTATCTTCATCTTTCTTTACTAATTCCTCAAGACACATGGTGATGGGGGATAATTCTAGATGATTTTCTCAATCAGGTCATCTTCATCAGGTTGCCCCCCACCTATTGTAGCATCTAGAGTATAGCCTTGGGAAGACTATACTTCATATTCCTGCTCCTCTTCCTACCATAAAGGTAAGTCATGCTCTAGAGACAGTTAAGTAGGAGGGTACAAGACCAATTGGTTCAACAAATTCCCATTTTTAATGGGCATATTCCCAACCTTAAAACTTATGTAAACATCAAGAGGGGCTAACCATGGCCTTCCAAGGATGATAGGATAACCATTGAACTTGTTCTTAGGTTAGAGAACTAAGAACTCAGTAGGGTATTCCTAGGAATTAATGGAGACCATCACATCCTCAACAACTCCCTTAGGATCTATTGTGGACCTATCTAGAAGCTCCAAGACTCTTGTGGTTTTCCTTAATGATCCATGGAGATTCAATTTAAGCATAGTCTCGTTATTCATCACATTGATGGCAACTCCAAGATTGATCAAGGTATGGGGGACAATGATACCATCGATGTGCACATCTACCATAAGACTTCTAGGATCTATATAATTGGGGAAAATAACTAGCCCCAACATTAACTTGAACAACTGTCTAATGACATTAATGGTGTGGGTTTCTTTCTTTCACCTCCCAGGATGTTTGAAGAGTTTATTCTTAATTAAATTGTTGTATATGGGGACATCCTTGATAGGTTGGAACGAGATTTTAACACACAAGTTTTTCTATTTACCCAGAACTTCAGTCTCTTCTAGGGTATGCTGGAAAGGATGGATTAATCTCTTCAAAAAAGGATGTGGATTGGCTTGAGGAACACTTTCCTCCTTTTCCTCTTCAAGCTCCTCAGGTGGAGATGGAGGTTGATTATCTGGAAGCAGGGTAAGACGTTTCCCCATTGTAGACTTTTTGTGAATGTTTGTTGTTCGGGTTTGGATTTGGTTGAGTAGGTATATGAGGTTGCTTAGGTGGAGCAAGGTGAAGCAATTGTAGTTGAGATGGAGGTGGAGGTTGTAAGGCACACATACTTTTATATTTATTTTGTACTCTTTTCCTAACATGTTTCCATACATGTTAAACATGTTCTTCCTATTTTCCTTCACTTGCACCCAACAAATTAAGCACATGCACACAACTAGGTCAACATCATCAACATAACATCACGAAAAATACCATAAGTAACTAAAATGGTCATTATTTAATGTGAAATTCAAAACATGGAATTGCCCCTTTTCATTTCATATCACTTACACAAAGGCAATAAGAATTAATACGATTCTTGTTTCATCCTGTTCTATAATTGATATTTTTATACTTTCTTACCAAATACACATCTAAATGCATATTTAGGTGTACTATCTCCTAATATTTCCACCCCTTGTTTTTTTATTGTTACATTTTGAAAGTTTTGATCCAAAGTGGACTTGATTAAGTCCGTTCTTATGTTGCTTCCACTTGTGTCCATAACTTTCCACAAAGCCAAAAAAATATGAGAAATTTCACAATACTACTTAAATAATAAAGGGATATTTTGGCAAGTTCAAGTGTCATGGTCAAATACAAAATATTGCCTTATGATCTACCACACACCACCTTTTCCCCTTTACATCTTATTCACTATTCTCATTTAGCTTACTCCCTTGAGATTTCCATTTTGATATGCTTAATCCCTTGAGTTTTCCATTTTGATTTTCAATGCAATTTTTTTTTTTCCTTTTCTTTTTTGGCATCAACTGTCTTACACACAACATGTTAGTTTAATTATTTTTTTTCCACCAATTCTAAATATCTTTTTAGTTTAGGTATTTTTCCTTGGTAGTCATGGTTGTAGCATTCATCAATTTTTGTTTCCCTTCAACCATGACTTACGGTCATATTCAACTTCATTCTACATATATATCACATCATTAAGCATGTCTTTCACATATGTAACTATCACATTTTCCTTAGGGAAACCTCTTATCAATTAATTCTCTTAGTTACAATTTCTTTTGCATGTTTCCGAGACCGATTTCATTATTCAAGTTTCAATCAAGAATTTGTTTTCCCTTTTATATTTCATGTTTTATTGTTGTCTTTTTCATTGGTTCCTATGTTTTCCTATTACTTAAAATGTTCAAATGTTTGACTTGATTTTTTTTTTTAATCTATAAAGGAATAAGTTCCCAAGTTTCCTCACTTGAGGAGGTCACCAGATCATTTACTACTCCCTTGGCAGTAAATTATCTGTTCTTCCATAATTCTTATCAGTTTACCAAACAAACTTGTATGGGACATCCTTGGTGGTTTGATTCTTAGCCATAAAAGTGTATACTCATATGTTCGCACATATCTCTTTCCAAGCTAGCGGCTTATTATATCTATCTTATGGGATATACCCACTCTACCCAATGACTTTGAAATAAGTACCATCATCATATTATGCTTCCTCTTTGCATATTCTATTTTTCTCTTCTTCTTTAATCTTGCAAGCCCTCTCTAATAACCATCCATGCCATCAAGTATATGTCACAATAGATTTCATATTTTTATTTTTATTTTTACATATTCTTTCAATATTCACACACAGTAGTAATACGAACATATAGATCAACTCTCTCTCTCTCTCTCTCTCTCTCTCTCTATCCAACTATTATAACCTCCACCAAATAGCCCACAACTTATGCTACCCTCATACAATCAAATATATGCATAATGGAAATAATGGAAATATTTGGAATGAGAGACTAAACACTAGTCAATATTATAGAGTTGATCTTATCCTTCCATATCATCACACCCACCATAATTTCCAACCAATTTTATGTAGAAGGAGCATGCTCTACATAGTCAAATTAGGTCAAGTGCACCATGCAAGCACAATACACGTAGACAAATACCTCTCGAATGAGAATTATTATGAAATTCTCCATGACTTTCACCTGTATTGGATTGAACTATTATGCATCCAAGGCATCTTCTAACCTTCATCTCTCTTGCAAAAGAATTTCTAGCCCATTTTTCTCTTTGAAGTGAAAATCTTTTCCTGAACGTATCACTGATTAAAGTGAGTCTCTACACTCATTAGAAATTTGTTCCATTCTCCACTTGTTAGAAACTGACCATCTCAACATTTTCTGGAATGAGAAATATTATCAAATTCTCCATGACTTTCACATGCATTGGGTCAAACTATTATGCATCCAAATTATCTTCCAAACTTCATCTCTCTTGCAAAGAATTTCTAGCCCATTTCTCTCTTTGAAGTGCAAATCTTCCACAGAATGAATCATTGATTAAATGAGTCTCTGCACTCATTAGAAGTTTCTTCCATTCTCCACTTGTTAGAAACTGATCGTCTCAGCATCACTCGGGAATGTATGTTTTAACAATTTTTTGGGAACATTCACTTTTGGACAACATATATCAAAAACTAGTAATAAGTAGGTATATATAGAATCAAGAACACCAACATACAACTCCCTTAGTCATAGTACAATGGAAATGATGTCTTAATGACCATCCAAATCAACCTTTATTCCACATAAATGGTAGACGGTATCACCAAATTGAACACAATATCAGTCAAGTTGGGAAGAATGATTATTATCACCTTTGGGATTCATATAAGAAAACAAGAGATTGTATATCTAGAAATTAATGTGTAGATTCTAAATTGCTCATGAAATTTACTAAATCACAAGACTAGAAGTTGCTCTATTGAATTGTGGAAGAAAATTCATGACTGAGAACAAAAATATTTAACATGCATCAATATTTAGAACACATACACAATGATTTATCTAGGGGAAAACAACTACTCAAAACACCTTACTATATGTATTGCATTAATCAAAGAGTCTAGATGAATACAATATGGTGTGCTCAAGCTTGAGCTCAACCTACAACCCTATCTTCTATCCTCTACCTGGTTGAATGACCTTGGCCTATACTTAGCAAAATTTAGAGCCTCCAAACCCCTATTTCCTTGCATTTATTGATTAGGAATTAATCCATATTAATTAGGAAAAATTCTCATTAAGAATTGTGCAATTCCTTTAGGCCCTTCTTTAATTGCATGCACCACCTATCAACCTGAACTAGTGTACAAATGATAATATATTTCCCTTGAAATCAAATATCAAATGGGTAAGTCATTATATACATGCAACAATTATTTTGTGTTCATTGAGTAGTTAATTGGATGATCACTCAGTGTGAAAAAAGTTACACACCCTTAACTTGACCTCCACTAGTTATACTAACAGTGAGAACTAGTAACACTGACATTAACCCAAATTAACTGAAATAGATTGCTGAAAACTAGCAATCAATCATGTAGAATTTAACTCAAGTGTATCTAACTTGAATTTACTAAGTTAACTCAGTGATAAGATCCATGTCACCTCAGTTAACTACCTCCAAGTATTCTGCTAAAATTGAAATTCAAAATATAATAAATATGTTAATAAATGTGAGAAAAGTTGATTTTAGTAAGATGGAGAGTGGCCTTAAGGTCCATATAATTTACCTATTGATGATCCTCATCATCACCCCCTACTAAAAGTGTTGCTCATCCTCTGAGAAACTTAATCTATGTTCATGTCTTTTATTTCTCTTCTGGCCTCTCTGACATTCCAGGGTTCTGTTGATGTACTCTCATCTTGTGGATAAAATCCTACATGCTTTTCTATTTGCTCCCATTGCTTTCTTTCCTCTTCCTCCTTTATTCCTTCTAACATACCCAAGATCAATGGTGGATTGAGTTTCAAACCAATCCAGTTGATTTTGAGTCTTTGTAGTTCCTTCTTATGCAGTGAGGTCATTTCTAGTGCATTTCTCATTCTTTCATGGGAATGATACTCCCTGATCCTTAGGTTGTATGGTACGGTGCCACATCTAGTTTGGAATTATTGTTGAATTTCATCCCCTATAAATCTCAACATGTCTTCAAAATCAGTGATTTCTTGCTCTTGTGTAGCTAGGTATCTTTTTTCAAGCTCATGATCATTGGTGATGATCTTGTGGGTGCTAATGACAACCATGGAATTGATATGTTTTTCTCTGACGTACAGGTGCTCTTTTCCTTCCCTTTCTAGCACCCTCTTTACCTCCTTAGCCCTAACCTCCTCATGACTCATCCATGATGCAAAGGCCATTAGTTGTAGGTCCCCCAACTTTCATTAGGGTCCCACACATTGAATTTTGCTAAGGCCAAGTTGTGTAAGTAGAATTAAGATATCATGCCCTTATCCTCCAGAGTGCTTTGGTCACAAAGCTTAATGAAATACCTATATTCTTGGAATGGTATAGTCCCTCATTGTGCTAGGGTCTTTATCTAAAATTTTAGCCATTGATATTTTAGGTATAAGGCATATGAATTTGTTGGCATCCTACACTAGAGTGCTTCCATAGAGAGGCTTGGCATAGTGGCCAATTGGATCTCTTTTTCCTGTAGCTACCTCCTTAGCCATGTGTTTTCATCCTCTAGTTCATATTTCATAACTCTTTCCATATCCCTTATCCTACTCAACTATCTTCCCATCTCTAGTAGTTTCTCTTCCATATGACCCACATCCTCTACTATCTTTGATTTAGCAATTTGCATCCAATGATGTGTCCTTTTTCACTGCTTCTCAAGCTCAAAGAAGAGAGGGATGGAAAATTTTTGTGGTATTACTCTACCTTCCTCAATGAATTTGTAATAAGAGCTTATATTGGGTTATGGGCTACGTTCCTACAGCTCTTGGGATCCTCTATTTAATGTCTTTGGGTAATTCCGCCCTATACTTGTGTCATTGCTTCCTTGCCTTTCCTTTGTCATTGTTGTCCTTTCTGTTGCTCTTTCTATGTTTCCTGTAGTGTTGACAAAGTTTCTTGTAGGACTATCTATGTTTCATGTATGAGGATTTTCACTTTCTAAAATGGGGTCAAATGTTCTTTGATTTTCTTTGCTAAGGTTGACCTGGTGATAAGCCTCCTAACATAGGCGATTGGCAACTTCGGGGAAGCCTATTTTTTATGTTCCCTCTTCACCTTTCATTTTCGGGGAGACTAGTTTTTCTTGTCCTTTTGGTGAGTCTTCAATGATGATAGGAGTCTTGGTAAGTGTTTTTTGTATCCCTTGTTTGATCCTAGTGCTCCTCCTTGTTTTGAAATATAGGGGAGTCTGCCTCTGCCTTTTTCCTATTGACTTTATGGGTATGCTTAGGGCATTTAAGGTAGCAACTACCTCCTTCTCTATGGGTTTTGGATACACTCTTGGATATTCCTCCCCTTCCTTGGTATGTTTTTCAAGGCTTGCCTCATCCTTCTATTCTTCTTATCCATTGTTATCTTCTCCTTCCTCTGGTTCCTCCTCTTCTTCTTCAAGTTCCTCCTCTTCTTCTTCAAGTTCTTCCTCTTCTTCTCCCTCAAGTTATTACTGTTCCTCCTCAAGTTCTTCTTCCTCCTCCTCACCACTAGAGGTTGGGTCCCTCTCATATTCAATTGCTTCAATTATAGCCTCCCTGTCCATGTCCCTAAATGTGGACCATAGAATACATACTCTTAATTGGCTTAAGGCATATTCTAGTGTGAGCTTGATTAGTCCACAATGTGTCAACTGTTGATGTTTTCCTTCATGTACCTTTATGATCATGTCGATTATGGATTGCAAAAAGAAGTAGGGCACACTAAGTATTTTGCTAAAGGGTAAATCTTATCCAAATCTCAGCTCATGGAGGAGTCTAAATTGGTAACCATAGACTATACTAAGCCTTCACTCACAAGAAATATACTTGAGAATGTGATAGCTTACTTCATCCTAAGGACAGGGAAGGCTCTCTCTTCTAATCCCATTTTTGTCCTCAATTGGCTCTTCATCTCTCAAGAAAAAAATCTTCTTATAAGAAGTGTTGCTATTTTTATCCTCATTTCTCCATTGCATGCCTAGAGGAAGTGTAGTGATTCTATTAATGATTTCAGTGGTAATTGTTATTGACAACCCTATCACCACAAAAGTAGCACTGACTCTTTCTGGAGGTGTGAGTGACATGGAAAATTCTCGAACTACATAATCATCATATCCTCTAAGTATCTTGAAGAATCCTAACCATTGATGCCTTCTAAATATCTCTACCATAGGGGGATGGAGGTGAAACCTCTGGTCATTTTCTCCTCTCTGTCAAGCTAACTGTAGGTAGTTTGGTGGCTTAACTCTAGAGAAAACCAAGGTGACTATGGATTCAGATTTTATGTGGGTGATGATTGCAATTCTCTCTTTATCCCCACACAATTTCTTCACACAATTCTGCCTATCCCCATGCACACTGTAATTACTAGAAAAAAATGAAGATTTATTTTCCTTTTTCTCGTTCCTAGCTATCAACTCAAAAAAAAAAAATGTGGGCCACCTACCTTTCACTATGCTGCCCTAAGTGAGGAGAATTTCTGAATAGTTGGGCCCTAGACACCCCTTTGTCGAGTTTTTTTTGACAATTCCCACCTGTAGTTCTTTGTGCTACCTGTAGGTGTTCAGTGTAGGATGATCGAAACTGGTTTTCTTCTTTGATGGCTCCTCTTAGTGGTCCGAGTTCTCTAGATATTGAAATAAACGATGTGGGCATGAAAGTTAGGAATTTTTTCTATTTATGGTCGATTCCTTGGAGCGTTGTGCTGGCTAGAAGTGTGCATTTTCCCCTTTTGGAGCGTTGGCCCACAGTTAGTTATCATTCTGCCTTTCATCGTAATCATCACCTGCTCATGTACAACTTAAATTGACCACCTTTTTTACTTCTTTTCTTTGATGTGGCCTTGCCATGTGGCCCGCTAACTAAAAATTTAACTTTTGTTTTCAATCTAAGGGTGGCCAGGTTAACTTGCCACCTTCATCTTATAAAATCAAAATTTTCATATTCCTACACTTTTATCATATTTGTACTAAGGAAAGAGTGTGGATGAGGTGCCATACCTATGGCTTCCTTCACTTGGTCAATGCATGCTAGAGGGTGTCTCTCCTATGCTTCTTCCTGTTCAGCTACATGTTTTCCTCTGCTCTTGTTTTGTTGATTTCAACCAGCTGATATGTTTGACTTATTTGTTGCAGTGTGTAGGTGTTGGCCGCTTCTGCTATTGTTGAGCTCTGTATAGGTGACATATTGCCTACAAGTGTGGTAATACTCTTTATTTGAATGGATGCTGAAGGAGGTGCATGGAAACTATTGATATCATAACACATGATGCTACAAGGTTTCTTGTAGTACTACAGGAAATCTTGTGGCTGCCCCCTTCTTAATTCTTTTATTTTTCTTGTTGGAGGAGGAGTAGGTGGTGAGGTAGGAGTATAAGGGGTGTAGATGGGGGAGATGGAGTGGTAGGTGAGGTAGGCGACTAATGTTATGGCACTTGGACTTTTCTGTGTTTTTTTTTCTTTTTTATATATATCTTTCTTTTTGAATGGATTTTTTTTTATTTATTTTTATTTTTTTTTTATGGACATAGAGGGTGGCATGGCCATGACCGAGAACATGCCTTCATCATCATTTCTCAATCAAAATTCCATTCCTCTAGAGTTTTAGGACATCCTATAGTACTACAGGAAACTCATGTAGTAAGTACAAGGAACCCTGTAGAAGTAAGAAAATTGTCTGCAAATTGGCTTTTGATGCTTGGAGACGAGAATGTATGCTACAGACATGGTGACCATGGAAGGTATGAAGTGAATGAAGGGAGAATGTGATATCACTTGGCTTGCTACCCTACGAACTTGGTGTCATGCCCTAAAAACCTGCAAAGATCACAAAATTTTATTAGTGGGCAGTTTTGAGGTCCGTGCCATAGCATTTTTGTTTTTTTTCTTCTTTCGTTTTTTTTTGTAACACAGAAAGGTCACCTCAACGGAGGTTTTCAACCTGTTTGCTTGTCATAGGCACATCAAGGGAGGTTTTCACCCAGGGATATTTTATTTTTATTTTCTCACTCTTGAGCTGCCTCAAGGAGGTTTTTAACCCAAAAGTTGGCCTCACGCCCCTCATGGAGGTTTTCACCTAGGTCCCTTCTTTTTTGCTCTTTTTTTCATTTCTTTCAAAACTAAAATAGTCTTCAAGAATTCATTGAGTTGGAAGCCGAGACACTTCTAATCACATTCACTTCCTTACTGATAGTACTGACAAACTCTTCCTTTAACAGAGGTCTTTTGTAGGATTTCAATTTGTACACATTTACAAGCAAGGGGATACCTTCTTCATAAATGGGCCTAGCCATCTAGTCATCAATTTTCTTTTGAAGTCCTTGAACCTAGAGTCATATAGCAGAGCCCAATCAACCTCTTGAAAAACTTTGTCTTTGATGTTTTTGTCATGCCAAATTTTTCTTTGTACTTGAGTCACCTCTATGTGTAGGAGGGCCTGCATCTTGAATTCATCTAACCCATTGAGCTGGAGTAACCTCTCTTGTTGTGCCCTTGTAACATCTAAGTCCAACTGTGCTGACATTCTTAAAGTTTTTTACTCAAACTCAATGGAAAGCAGAGCCTTCTTCCCATAGACCAAATCATAATGGGTGAAGTGAGTGGTTATCTTCCAACTTGTATTATAAGCCCAAGTGGCCACCACTAGTCTGTCAGCCCAATATTTCATGCTGCTTCTCACAAAATTTGTGAGAGTTCTTTACAATGCTTTGATGGTAACCTCTACTTGTCCATTGGCTTCAGGATAGTAAGAAGTTGACTTCCTATGCTTGGTCTTATGCTAGCTCAATAGATTATTAATCAAGGATGAGGTAAATTTAGTGCCTTGATCAATGAATAGCTCTCTAGGGTACCCAAACTTGTAAAACACATTATCCCTTAAGAACTTAGGCACTTTCTCTTCTATTGCTACCTTGACAGCCTTGGTTGCAACCCACTTTATCAAGTAACCAGTGCACACAATTATGTACTTTTTTTCCTTGATGGTGGATCAATGGAGCCAATGAAATCCATGCCCCACTTGTCAAAGGGCTCAAGATTTACTTGAGCTTGCAAAGGAATTTCATCCCTGGGAGTAGGTTTGCCCATTCTTTGGCACCGATCACATCAAGTAGTATCTTGCATCTTGGTGGAGAGTGGGCCAGTAGTATCCATCTTGTAGTACCTTGAAGGTTGTCCTCTCGACTACAAAGTGACCTCCATAATGCCCATCATGATAGCTCAAAAGGATGTCAAAAAATTCCTCCTGCCTAACACATCTTCATAGCATTTTATTTGGGCCTAGCTCGAAGAGATTTCCCCCAATCCAAGTGAATGGTGCACTTTTTCTTATAATTATGCTCTTTTCCTTGGAGGATAGATTTGGAGGGAACTTTTCAACCACTAAGTAGTTTTGTATGTCAGAAAACCATAAAGAGAGAACTAAAATAACGAATAAATGATCATCTGGAATCTAAGCATCAACCATTCCTTCCTCATCTATAGCAAAGCGAGTCTAGACAAAAAATCTACAACTACATTTTCTCTACTAGGTTTTACAATGATAATTAGATCAAACTATTGTAAGAAAAGAAACCATCTAATAATTCAGGCATTCACATCAGGCTTATTCATCAAATATTTAATACCATCATGGTGAGTATGTACAAAGGTCTAGTAACTAGTGATGTAATGTCTAAATTTATTCAAGGAATGGACAATAGCTAGGAGCTCTTTCTCAGTCACAGTATAGTTCAGTTCAGTCTTGGACAAATTCTTGGTGATGAAGTAGATGGCATAAGGTAACTTGTCATCTATTTGGCCTAGAGATGCTCCTATATCTTTTTTAGAGGCATCAACATGGATGTGGAAAGGAAAAGCCCAATTTGGGCTTCAGAGTATAGGTTCAGTATTCAGCTTCTCCTTTAGGGTTTCTAGTGCCTCTTAGCAGTTTTTTGACCATAAAAATTTGAAGTCCTTAGAAAATTTTCCAAACAAAGGCGAGGCTACTTTGCTGAAGTTCTTTATGAATCTCCTATGGTATCTAGCTAAGCCTAATAAACTTCTGACATTCCTCTGCTTCTAAGGATTAGGGAACCTCTTTATGATATAAATTTTATTTAGGTCCATTTGTAGTCCTTCCTTGGATATTGAGTGACATAGAACAAGCCCTAGAGTCATCATGAGCTCACACTTCTTTGTCCTAAGGGATAAGTTCAGTTCAATGCATTTGTTTAATAATTTTCCCAAGTTAGAGACAGTCTCCAGGAAATCACACCCATAGGGGGTGAAATCATACATATGAATTTTCACAGAGTCTTGGTATACCTCTACAAATATTCTCAAGACTATGCTCTAAGAAGTGGCAGGGAAATCGCATAATATGAAAGGAAGTACCCTATAAGTAAAGGTACCACAAGGACAGGTGAAGGTTGTTTTATCTTGGTCCTTTTGGGATGATATGGATCTGATTGTAACCATTGAATCAATCCAAAAAAGATGAACTTCTTTCTTGCCAGGCTATCTAATACTTGGTCAATGAAAGGTAGAGGGAAATGGTCCTTTCTTGTGGATTTGTTTATCTCTGTGTAGTCCACACAGATCCTCCACTTCCCATTTTTCTTTGGAACCAGAACCAGAGGAGACACCCACTCACTATCTGAGATGGGGTAAATGAACCTTTCATCCAACAACTTCTGTAGTTCTTATTTGATTATATCCTTGAGGGTTGGGTTCATTATCCTCTGAGGTTTGTGCACTGGATTTCAACCTTCCTTGATGTAAATGTGGTGAGTACACATTGAAGGGTGCACTCCCTTCATTTCCTTATAACTCTTGGCAAAGGAATTTAGATGCTTTTCGAACATGCCACATAACTCCTCTTCCTGATGTGCAGAGAGGGGTTGATTTTCAATGTTCTTTCTAGAAAAAATTATATCATCTTAAGATGAGTAGGACTTGAGTCATCTAGGTGCAAATTATTCCAAGGTTTATCTTCAGATTTCTTTACTAACTCCTCAAGAGACATGGTGATGGGGGGTTGATTTTGGAGGATTTGCTCAATTGGGTTGTCTTCATCAGGTTGCCCCCTCATATAGTATCATCTAGGGTATGGAGCGGGGAATATTAGAGTTCATCTTTCTCCTCCTCTTCCAACTAGAAAGGTAAGTCATGCTCTAGAGATGGTTGAGAAGGAGGGTAGAAGAAAAATTGTTTGGAAAAATGCCCATTTTTAATGGTCATATTCCATGGCTTGAAACTTATGTAAGCATCAATAGTGGCTAACCATGGCCTTCCAAGGATGAGAGGATAATCATTGCACTGGTTCTTAAGTTGGAGAACTAAGAACTTAACAAGGTATTTCCATGAATCAATGGAGACCGTCACATCCTCAACAACTCCCTCAGGAGCTACTGTAGACCTTTCTACAAGATCTAAGACTATTGTGGTCTTCCTTAATGATCCTTGGAGATTAAGTTTAAGCATAGTCTCCTTAGTCATCACATTGATGCCATCCCCAAGATCAATCAAGGTATGTGGGACATTGATACCATCAATGTGCACATCTACCACAAGACTTATAGGATGTAGAAAATTTGGGAAAATCACTTGCCCCAACAATAACTCAGACAATTGTCTAATGAAATTAATGGTAGAGGTGTCTTTCTTTCATATCCTAGGATGTTTGAAGCATTTCTCCCTGATTAACTTGTTGTATATGGGGACACCCTTGATATCATGGAGAAGCGGGATTTTAAAACACAAGTTTTTCTATTCACCGAGGTTGTTCAGTCTCCTTTGGAGTGTTCTAGATAGGATGGACTAATCTCTCATGAAAAGGAGATGGATTGGCTTGAGGAACACTCTCCTCCTTTTTCTCTTCAAGCTCCTCAAGTGGAGATGGAGGTTGATTATCTAGAAGAACTCTTCCATACCTAAGGTTTATTTCTTGAATTTCTATAGCATAGGCAAGGTAAGATGTTTCCCCACTGTAGAATTGTTATGCATGTATGTTGTTCGGGTTTGGATTTGGTTGAGTAAGAATATGAGGTTTCTTAGGTGGAGTAGGGTGAAAGAGATGTGGTTGAGATGGAGGTGGAGCAGGGTGAAAGAGATGTGGTTGAGATGGAGGTGGAGGCAATAATTCTGGAGATTTGTTGTATGGGAGCCTCCACCCCTGGGATGGTGTATTCCACTGAGCTTGTGGAGGAGCATATGGATGAAATGATTGATTGGTAGGTTGGGAATGGTATTGAGGTGCAAAATACTAGGGAGAAGGTGTGGACCATGAAGGATGAGTAAGAGGGCACCAAGGGGGAATGGATGCATTTTGGTTAGGGTTGTAATATGAATAGGATGCCCCTTACATGCCTTGGTGGTATGGTTGAGGTCCTTAAGGCCTTCTTTGGTTAATATAATAGAGTTGTTCAGTCACCCCTTCAGTTCCTTGATAGACATATTTCAATATAGGCAGAGAAGGGCACTAGTCCGTTGAGTGGTTCTCCTTACAGAATGAGCAAATATCTATCATATTCAATGGACACTCATTTCTAGGGTTCCTTCTGGTGCATCTAGGGCAGAAGAAAGCTACAAATCTTTCTGATTCCTCTTGCTTCCTCTTGACTTGTATTGTGTCCATCTGCAAAGAAAGGGTAAAAAACATTCACTCTTGCAGTCTTCCAACATGTTCCTGATTTCACTTTTTATTGATGTATTGGAGGAATATGAACTGGGCAAAGCTTGACTAGCCCTACCATTATTTCTAGCTACCCTAGAATGATTTTTGAGAACTATCTTGATATCATCATAGGGTAACTGATAGATGTCCCCTCCTAAGAAAATGTTTATGGTTTCTAGGAGATCTTCCTTGATCCCTCTAATAAGGACTAGCTTAAGTGATTCAGGATCGAGGGTTCATCTGGCCCTTTTGTAGTTGAATTGTAACATTTCTTCATCATCTTCCAAAGACTCATCATGTCCCAAGGTCATTCTAAAAATTTCCTCTTTGGTATCTTTGGACCTACAATAATCTTGTACTTATTGTTGAAGGCTTGTTGCATTTGAGCCCAGGTGGTGATGTTGTTCCTAGGTAAACCCATGAATGAGCACAAGGGTGCATCTTTGAGGGTGGATGGGAACAATTTCAACTTCTGGTTGTCAGAGGTATAACCATAAGTTCTGCATATGACAACAAACTCAAACGAAAAGGTATCTGGGTCCTCTGACGTTAAGCCATGGAAGTGAGGAAGGGAATATGGGCTTATGTTTTTCATCCTAGCATCTCCATTAGTATCTCCATTAGCTTATCTGATGGGAAAAACACCCTCGGCTCTATTTTAAATCCCATTTCTATTTTCAACCATGGTGTAGGTTGGTGGAATGGTCTCTTCTTCTTCTTCCCCAATAGGCTCTTCAAATATCTCTAGTTGTTGGCCTAATGGGTCCTCTAGCGCATAGCCACTGAATAAGAGGGAAGGTTGGTTGTTTGATGACGTGGGGGTATTTGGAATTTTTTTTCCTAAGTTGTCTATACTCCTACAATGAATTAAAGGAATTTGTTTTTCTTTTTATTTTTTAAGGGTTTTTTCATAATTACTTGCAGAATGGAAAGACAGAAGGATTTGCAAATATTTTTTGAATGGAACTACTTGCAGAATGGAAAGAAAGAAAAGATTTGCAACTATTTGCTGAATGGAACAACTTGCAAAATGCAAAGAAAGAAAATATTGCAACTATCTGTTGGATGCAAAATGAAAAGGAAAGAAGAAATCACAACTACTTAGACACCTCGCAGGCATCAACGTGAAAAAGTGATGAGCTCCAGTATTACAGTGAAGATGTTGCAACTCCTAGGGCTACCAACTTTACTTCGTCATCCGGGGTTTTGTACAAACTTGGAGGTGACAGTGTTGCATATACAGTAGATGCAATGGTATAATCTTGTCACTTTTCAACTGGGGCAATGGACCATTAGGATTTTTCAAACAAGTTTCCTATTGACTAGAAGGAGTCTGACTACCAAATAACAAAGGGAAAACTATTCTTAATGCAGATAGGAAATGTTACCTACTTTAGGAAATGAAAGTGATAAAATTGGAAAATGCTATAAAGTGACATGAAATCATATAGTGAAGCATCTACACATATTTCTTGAAAAAGAGACCTAACATAACCTTGCATTTAACATCTACTTATCTAGACTAAATAAGCATGGAAATTATCCTAAAAATATTGTGACTGCTTCCTGCATGTACTAATTAGAAATTGCAGAAAAGCCATTTTGATTTTCAATTTTATGAATGCAAATGCTAATGTAACCAATTTAATCCATGGCAGGGGAGATAGGTATGGGGAAATAGGCCTAGAATGGTGTTTAGGCTATGGAAGTGAAGTGTAGGCCTAACTTAAGATTAGATGACCATTTCAGTTCAATTTAGGCTTAAAACAGGGTATTATAGGGTTTGTTGTAGTACTACAAGATGTCTTAGTTCTCCTACACAATGCCCTCTTTTAGTACAGAAAACAAGCCAAAAGCTTATAGGGAGGTAGGAAAGGTAGAATGAAGTGCGGGAAAGATGTCTGGTGGGGGAATAAGGCACAGAGGAGGTGAACACTACCCAAGGATCATCCCAAGTCTTCAAGAGAGTTGGACTTGCTAAAGGAAAATGTCCACTTTTCTACAAAATGAAAATTCAGATTAGGGTTTACTGGACTTTCGTAGTGTAGGTGGAGAACACTTGGATGAGGCTGGTGAGATGAGGTCTCCCTTCAGATTAGGAAGTCCTCCAACAACATACATTCTTTTCTTTGTTTATGTAAAACATCATTTATATATGATAAAGATGAGTTGAATTTAGGAAAAGCAATGTTATTAACAGCTAATGGCTAAGTCTATGAATGGAAGTGCTTATAAACCATAGCAAACTCAAGAAACCAAAATGAAAATTTCAGTTACATCTAAGGAATTGAGAAACAATGAAAAATGCAACAAGAAATCCTAAGTTATGTAGTGACCAAACAATAAATCTATTTTTGGGCAGTGAGAATGGAACTCTCAAACCATGATCCCATAAGTGAGATGCGGCAGAGGCCACTACCAAAGTATTTTTTGAAGTATTTACTTTCACTATGGTGCCACTAATCTATCTATTCACGAATGGAAGTAAACTAAGTAATCATCCAAATACTTGCACATTAAACAAAATAGAAATCACTTCAGTAGCTAACTATGAATGTAATCTAAGCATACATATACAAAAAGAGGAACCTCTACTACTAGGGTTCAGCCCTAACCCAGGTGCTTCAACCCCTTGAGTCAACTCAGCACTGGACCAAGGGAATGCTTCTCATTCTCATCAAAATTTTAAAAATACATAAGAGTAATCAGTCACTGTGTCTTAGCTCGAAAATGCCTCTTTGCTACAACAAAAAAAAGTTGAATAATAATGAGGCCCTAGACCTTCTTATTTATACAGCTAAAGCTACCAACATCTTCCTGAAAATTATGGAGGGTTGGCTCCCAAAATCAAGATTCACTTGTCTTCAACTATCACTGGCTTGGCTGTCAATGACCTTGATAGGTTTGGCTACTTGTAACTCCGAGCAGATGAGATCTAGTGGATGAATCTTCAAGTGATTGAGGAGTTAAGGAGGGAGGTCCAATCTCCTAAAACCCCTTTTTCTTGTCTAATTCAATTTCTTACACTTAAGTTAGCCAAGATTACTCCAAATCCTACAATTAATGCACATTAGGCCACATGACATAACATATCATCTTTACCCTTCTCACTAACAAAAATATAATAAAATATGTAAAGAAATGTGAGAAAAGTTGAATTTAATAAGACGTAAAGTCGCATTAAGGTCCATATAATTTACCTATTGATGAGTCTCGTCATCTTCCACTAGTGGAGTTTGCATATAATAATGGGTATCAGGAGTCCTTGAATATGATATTGAAAAATGTGCAACAAGGAATGTTAAATTTAGAATGTGCTAAAAATAGAACTGCTAAATATAGCATGTCTAAAAATAACAGTTTGGCTAGTGAAGTCATTGGCCACATTGGGTGAGAGGTGAAACTGCTAAAATTAGAAAGTTCTAAAAATAGCATTTATGGGTCCCTTCCTATTTTTAGCAGTCCCTGGTCTAACTATAGGAAGTAAAATCAAATTTGGTCTTAACAATAGTTTAAAATATTAATTAATTAATCTCCATGAGTTAATTAATTATGGAAAATTAAACTTGGAGTCTTTGTGAGATCATGCAATTATTTTCTCCCTTGATTTAGGAATTTATCCCTTGATTAAAGGAGATAAGGTTCAGTTCTATAATGAGAGAATCAGTTCACTTAGTTTAACTTAGTCAAGTCCATTTAGATTATTTTAACAAGTTGTTAAAATAATAAAATATAGTTTGCTAGTGCTTGCATGCATGTGACAACTATTATTTTAGATGACTGAGGATTTACTCATGGATAACTGTTGCATGTTAGTTCTATCAGAGATCCAGTTGAGATCAGATGTGGGACAGTGTACTATCAGATGCTTGGATATTTCTAATAAGTATTCCTTGCATGGAGAAGGATCTATTATAAGAAATTGGAGGACTTGTGGCCTATATATTGACGCCTAGGTAGTACATGATTTTCATCTTCTAATTGAAGATCATCAGGATCTTCTGATTACAGAAAGAGCATGATAGTTATTGAGCTGATTCTTTTTGTATGTTGTTGGGGATCTACAATTTATTGATAATACATGGTTGGGGTTTCATGTTGGTGCTTTCCCCTGGATATATCTTGTGTTATGTTTGTTTTATTTCTCCATATCAGTTATATGTGTTCTTATTGATGTTGCTCATGGTTGATTAAGCTTTCGCTAAATTGTTTGTAGAATTAGATCAAATGTTTTGCTTTAGTACATTTAATTACTAGGTTGATCTATAGGTGGGAAATTTCTACATCGTATCGGAGCTAGCTGATTCGTAGAAAAATTCCACAAAATTCTACATGGTATCGGAGCACAGGTGATCAAGCAAGAACAATATACTAGCAGGAAAAATTCGAAGTTTATTATTCGAGATATTGATCTCAAGTTCTTATCACATCTATTTCATTGATGGCATTCTATGGTTTGAGGCTTGAGTATGCCCTTGGTGGTAGCTCAAACTATACAACTTGGAAGGATCGCAATGAGGCAGTTTTGGAAGATAATGGCCTTAAGGATTTCATTGATTAAGAAATTCCTAAGCCTACTGACAAGACTAAGTGGGTGGAATGGAGGAAGTTTGTGGCTAGATCTAGGAGAATTCTCTTGGAGGGAGTGCGAGATAACATTGTCTCAAGCCTCCATGGGAAGGAGACTCTGCATGCAATGTGGAAAACATTGAAAGATTTACATCAAAATAGCAGTGATAAGAGGAAGCCGACACTGAAGGACAAACTTAAAAAGATCAAGTGTGAAAGGGATGAGACGATCTCTATGTATCTGACTAAGCTCATCAAATGTAGAGATGAGCTTGCAAGTGTAGGGGTCATGACATCGGATGAGGATATGGTGATTCTAGCACTCCTTGGCCTTCCTAAGAGCTAGCATAGCTACCAGGACTTGGTGAATGGAAGGGAGAAATTGCTAGATTGGGAATGACTCTGGTCGGATTTGATGCAGGAGGAGATCAGACAGAGCATCAGAGATAGTTCTTCATCAATGCATGATGAGGAGAACTGTGCCTTAGCAAGTAAGGAAAAGAAGGGGAAGGATAAGGTTTCTCTTTCCGAATCCAGTTCTTCCAATCATGGGAAGAAGGTCGACAAATCGAAAGTGCGATGATTTTGTTGTCATGAGGTGTGCCATTATGCTGCAAGTTGTCCACAGAGGAAATCCAAGAAGGGATCCGAGGAAGGATTTGAAGGTGAGGCACTTGCTTCACAGTTTGAGTTGGATTTCACACTCTTCGCATGCCTGGTTTCATCCATGGTGGGAAGTGGTTGGTTTCTCGATAGTGGAGCTTCTTTCCACATGACCGGTAACAAGAGTTTGTTCAATACTTTTGAGGAGAAAGATCTCTAGATACTCATAGTGATGGGTAATGATGAGAAGTATAGTGGCTCAGGTGTAGGCACGGTTATTTTTCAGAGGGAGCATGGATCTCGCCTTACCTTGACTGATGTCAAATATGCACCACGACTGAAGAGAAACTTGGTGTTGATCGTGATGCTGGAAGATAGAGGCTATGATGTAGTCTTTAGTAAGGGAAAGATTTTCCTTAGACACATCATCACTAGACAGGTGAAGCAGATTGGTTCATGGGTCAAGAACATGTATGCTCTTGAGGTTCAAGATGCATGTAAAGCCTTGAGCAGCAAGGCAACTGATGGAGACTTGGTGGTTGAGAGGGAGGGTATATTACCTCTCAACATGCAAAGCTAGAAGAAGCCTCAAACGATTATGGAGGAGCCACGATTAGCGCAGCAACTTCAGGAGGTTGTTGAGTAGCCACAATAGTGGAAACTGAGTGGAGATCGAGTAGAGACATCTACTCATGCAGAGACCTCCAGTAGGGGGAAACTTCGAGCCAAGTGGGCTGAGGGATCACATGCATCCATACCTTCAGGTAGGAGGTGGGGCGATATACAATGATCATCCCAAGTAGGAGGGGCAGGATCCTTGAGGTACCTAACCTCTTGGATGAGACCTTGCTACGGGAGCCTTGATGTGCAGTAGCATGATCTGACTGATTGGGTAGAGACAGATGCAAATGGAGCGGTAGAGAGAGTGATAGTGTAGGGAATCCCAAGACAACACATAGCTAGCAGGCTGCAGCAATGCGAGAAGCATAAGTGTTTTGCACAGTGCTAGGTGGCACAGAGAGGTGTGCAATGGTGCGAGATGCATGGAGATGTTGTAATGGCGTAGATGTCAGTGAGGGAGCACTTGTCAGCAACAGGTAGAGCTTCAGCATCAGAACATGTTCCTAGCCCAACAAAATGGTTAGTTGGGAGTGTTTTTGTTCCAAGTGTTGTTGGAGCAAGTGGACCAGGTAGGTGTGTTGCATGCAAAACATTCCAGAGTTACAGGATCGGGTTCAAGAGAAAGTCGTTCTTGTTGAGAGGGAGTGTTGAAAAATGTGCAACAATAAATGTTAAATTTAGAATGTGCTAAAAATAGAACTACTAAAAATAGAATGTCTAAAAATAGTAGTTTGGCCAGTGAGGTCATTGGCAAAATTGGGTGAGAGGTGAAACTGCTAAAAATAGAAAGTTCTAAAAATAGCATTTCTAGGTCCCTTCCTATTTTTAGTAGTCCCTGGTCTAACTATAGGAAGTAAAAACAAATTTTGTCTTAACAACAGTTTAAAATATTAATTAATTAATCTCCATGAGTTAATTAATTATGGAAAATTAAACTTGGAGTCTTTATGAGATCATGCAATTATTTTCTCCCTTGATTTAGGAATTTATCCCTTGATTAAAGAAGATAAGGTTCAGTTCTATAATGAGAGAATCAGTTGACTTAGTTTAACTTAGTCAAGTCCAGTTAGATTATTTTAACAAGTTGTTAAAATAATAAAACATAGCTTGTTAATGCTTGCATGCATGTGACAACTATTCTTTTAGATAACTGAGGATTCACTCATGGATAACTGTTGCATGTCAATTCTGTCAGAGACCTAGTTGAGATCAGATGTGGGACAATGTACTATCAGATGCTTGGATATTTCTAGTAAGTATTCCTTGCATGGAGAAGGATCTATTATAGGATATTGGAGGACTTGTGGCCTATATATTGAGGCCTAGGTAGTCCATGATTTTCATCTTCTAATTGAAGATCATCAGGATCATCTGATTACAGAAAGAGTAGGATAGCCATTGAGCTGATTCTTTTTTAATGTTGTTGAGGATCTACACTTGCTGATAATACATGGTTGGGGTTTTATGTTATTTCTTTCCCCTGGATATATCTTGTGTTATGTGTGATTATTTCTCTTGATCAATTATGCATGTTTCTACTTGATGTTCCTCATGCATTTGATTATCCTTCCACTTAATGTTTTGTAGAAGTAGAACAAGTATTATGCTTTAGGACATTGCATATATCGGTTTGTTCTACAGGTGAAATTTCTACATATGAGTCCATTTGAGGCTCATTATGAGTGGAGTAAGAATACTCCTATCAATTGGAGAAATCTAGTGAATAGGATCATGATTGGACTAGATATGTTGGCTGAGATAGAGCAAGAGATATAGGTTATCAGAAGGAATTTAAAGGAAACATAAGATAGGTATAAGAGTTATATGGATCTGCATAGAATGTTAAAGGAGTTTTAAGTTGGGGAGCATGCGTACTTTCACATCAAGCCTAAGAGGATGTCCTTGAGGATTAGATCATGTGCAAAGATGATACTTCAACATTGTGTGCCTTTTGTGATCCTTGTGAGGATTGGACTAGTGACCTACTAACTTGCATTGCTACCAACAATGAAAGTACATGATTTTTTTCCATGTTTCATTGCTTAAGAGATATGTCTAGGATGTTGATCATGTGACTAATTAGTGTGTATATGGAACTAGAGGGAGAATTCTAGCCACAACCTCAGTGCATTTGGTAGTGCAAACAACTCATGCTCTGGAACCAGGCAATAGAGAAAGTTAAAGTGAAATGGGAGCACTTTGGGCCAGATGAAGCTACATGATAGATTACTGATCAGATGTGGGCTTTGTATCCTTTCTCATTTTTTGGATGAGAAAGTGTGTTTAGTATATGTGTTTTTGTTATATTTATATATGTATATGTGTATTGTAAATACTACAACGAGTTGTGTTAGAAAGCTCCAATAAGAAGTATGTTGTAAATACTACATCAAGTTGTGTCATAAAGCTCTAATAAGTAGTATGATGTTCATCCTTTTAGCAATTTGGTATGATATAAATGTTGTATTGACCTACGTTATAAAGTTCCATGGGAAAGATGTTTTCTTAGTTATAACCATAATTGAACATCGAGGATGATGTTCCCCCAAACAGGAGAGGTTTGTAACAACATAGGTTGGCTTTCCATGTAAATAAAATAAAACCAAGGTCATGAGACACATATTCCAAATTGAATGGTGGGAAAACATTATGGTGGGCATCACGTGTGGTTCAATAATGGCTATGGAATTGGCAAGGGAAAAGACGCAATAAATGGCATTTAATTATGAAAATAAAGGAAAAGAGGAGAAAAGGAAGGTGAAGAGACAAATTTTCGTGCAAGAGAAATTAGAGGAAAAATGAAAGAGAAAGGAGACATCAATGATACAAAGGAATTATAGAAACAATTGCAAGCTTTTGGCTTAGATTTTGGTTCAACTCTTGGTCAATTTAGCTTTTATCTCTCTTACACTCTTACACACACAAACCATTCTTGGAGAAACCTGGGAGCATTTTAGCAATCACTTGGATTGGATAAAGAAAGCAAATGAAAGCAAGGCAATGCAAGGAGACAGTTGGATTAGCAACTATAATAGGATTACTTTGCAAGTAACAAGTTTCATGTGTGATATCCTTGTTGGTTTTGGGATGCATGGTATATATGCATGTGATTCACTAGTTATGTGTTGTCATTGGCATGGAGGTTTGCATATATTAAGAGTGGTTTCAACCTTGCCTTTACATTTCCTAGATAGCCATGGTGTAGTGGGTTCCCATTTTTTATTTTTTGATTACTGGTTTTCAGGTTTCCTATGGCTATGGCTTGGGACAAATTTTATGGAGCCCTGAAAGAACTTGGGTTACCTGCAGGTCATGGGTTGAGATGGGATATATATGGAGCCCTGTAATAACTTAGGTTCCTTCGAGGCCTTGGGTTGAGTTACTAGTACTAAAGTCATCGACAACTTGGGTAGAGACCAATCTGGTTGATGTTAGTGATTTATAAACTATATATGTCAGAACTTTGTGCTTGAGGCCTAAAGTGGTTTTGTGTTTTGAATCCCTGGTTGGTTTTATTTGGTTTAACCCTTATGATCCCACATTCATGCCTAGAATATGGCACGAGGGTGATTAGATGAAAGATATATTTGGTTCAACCCAATATGTGGTCGAATTGTACATAGAAGTCCCTAACTTGGTTGGCATTTTCATATGTTAATATGATCTATTTTGTTATTGTGATGTATGAGCACTTGTACTAATTATTATGGTGATCTTATGGTTAATTTTTCTTAGTTTCTATTTTGGTTATATTCTAGTTATACAAATGGTTTTATGATGTGCTCTAGATATGTATCTTGTTCATGATTTGATAAGTTACTAGATGGTTGATGAATGCATGATCTAACATGTGTTATTGTATCTAGCTAGAGAGGGAATAGATCCTTCTTACTGATTCTCAGATGAAGTTTAGAATTTTACTATTAGATAGGTATTCATGACCAATAGCTTCTATCTTGAATTAAGCATGTATTGGTCAAGATATTGCTCGAGTTTTGATTTTTTATAATTATTATCATCATTTTCATGCATATGGAAATTTAAAGTCCATTTTGGGCAATGGTCGGGAGGTTGGCCAAGAAAATGGCATATATCTCATGATTGCATGCACTAAAAAGGATAATTTTGGTCATAACCACATGGAGATAGGCTTATTCATGTGATTATACCCTCCTAACCCCATGTAGAAGTCTTATGGGTGTTGTTGGTTAGTAAACCTAGTGAAAAAGAGTTCTAGCTCAGGGATTGATCACCTTGAGTGGTTTGTAGTCTCCTGAGTGATTTGTAGTCTATAAGGGATGTCAAGTTACCTTCGGTTTTTAGACCCCACTTCCATAACTAGAAATTAGAGTTTGGGTCACATCATAGTGACACTCAAATCATGTTTACCCCATAGATATTGTAAAAGTGGGTAAATGTGGAGGAAGGGGGAGGGGGATAGTTACGTGCAAAATCTATGATACCATTGTTAGACTATGCAAACTTAAAATAAATTTTTGATAAGAATGGAGTTTCAATTTCATCAAAATGGTACACATATTAATACATTTTGTGACCCTTGGTTTTCATATTCTAAGAGGTATCTTGGAATTCTATATCTATTGTAATCCTCCACACCAACCCTAATAGATTAGGTGTCCAACAACATTTCTCACATTTATTAAAAGACCTTAAAAATATTATTTTTGTTTTTGTTATGAAATATCAATAGAATTTTAGACATTAAAAAATATAAATTTGATATTTAATTTTACATTTGTTGATGACTTTTATCATTTAAACTCTTTAAAGTATTTAAAAAAATTATAAAGACTCATAAGAAATCTGTAGAAAGGTATATTATATTGTTTATGACAATGCACATGACATGCTTGGTTGAAGAAAATATGCATGTAATGGTGAGACAAGGTGAAGTACCTTCATAAGGGATGGATCAAGTTTAATATTAATAAAATATATAATTTTTAATAAGATTAGAATGTGACTGTAGAAAATCATGATGTATTTGTATATTTTGCTACTAATGTATTAATTCTCTAAGAATTAATTAACAATTAAGTAGAGAACAAATTTTGTTGTCAAAATTATGTGGAGTTAATGAGACATGGATTTAAAAATAATATTATTTAAATGGGTTTCTTAGATGGTGATTTATCTGTTTACTAATAATGTGCATCATCTATCATGCAAAATGTTTAGGATTTTGGTATGGTGCAAGGATAGAGTCAAATGGCTAGAATATAGTTTGATACATATAAATAAATCAAAGGGTAGAAAGCATGTTTGTTTCTTCAAAGATATATGTTTCCATGGTTATGAGTGAAACCCAAATATTATTTGAAGGTTCTCTTACTTAGGCATATTTGAATATTTTATTATTTCTCATTATTCGAGGATAACTCAATATTTTGTTATAAATATGAGAGTTTTCTATTCATTATTCACTTTTGATAATTTTCATTGTTTTTGTCAATATTGTAACTCTGATTATTTTCATTGTTGCACACCATATTTTTGTTGGTTTTATGCATTCTAGAGGAGAGAGACTCTACATAAGCTAAAGACGTTTGAAGATAGCCAAGAACCCATCCCATAGAGGGGAACTGGTAACAACTATCTGTTCTCTTCACAGGTGTTATTATAAAATTATTCTTTACATATATGGTTTCCATTAGATAATTGGGGTTATTACTTTTCCTATTGTTGTTTAACTATGATTGTAGAATAGATCAAAATTTTGGAAGGTTTTGTTTCTATCAGTAGCTACAGATCTACAATGTTTAGCAACCATTTATATTGTTGATATTGTTTGTCATCCACAATCTTAAGTGGGATCTTTTCGTACATCATTGAGAAGAAAACACAACAACAAATTGGCAACCATACTGGGGAATAATTTTGAATCATAAGCCTGGGATTCCAATACACAAATTGGTGACTCCGCTAGGTTGTATACCTCAAATCTAGAGACCTGGGTGACCTTTGGTTTTCAACATATGGTTTCTTATTTTTTCAATTCTATTAATGTTTCCTAGTGTTTTAACCCCATATATGATAAATTTTTTACTTCTGCAAGCTTTCTGGTCGTTTCCGGAGGTTACAGGAACCAACCACAGCAAAGGCGACACGTTTTTATTAAATTTGCAGACTAGAAGTCTCGGAGGAGAAATCACATTTTTTAGCCCAAAAGTATGATATGGGCTCCAAAACAAAACTTTCTGCCCAAAAAGTGTCATTTCATCAAAAAACAAGTCAGAACCTGCGATTTCTGTGTTTTAGGATTTTTCTCAGATATGTTTCTAGGTTTTGCTGAGAGCTGTCTATTGGGGGTATGACCTCTGTCTCATCCTACTTAGGCCTTGATCCATTCTGTTTTACTTGTCAAAGTCGAATTTAGCCTCCCCTAAGGCTTCTAGTACACTTCCACCTTTCTAGGAGGAGTTTAGCCAAGTGAGAATTCTAAGTTTCTGCAACACTTTCAACCACATTTTCTAGATCTATAACCTTTTGTTTTGGATCTAATAAGATAGGTTGCTACCATCCATAGTTTCACATTCAAACTTGTTTGGTCATTCCCTTAGGGTCCCATCAGTTGCCCTAGGTGTTTCACCCATCTCCCTATGTTTTTGCAACGATCTTCCTCTCTGGATTTTTTGTTGTTGCTGCACCACTTTCCAGCAACTTAGAGCCACTTGATCCCAGTCACACTGACATTCGGATCTCTTGACCATCTCAGTATATTTCCCATCGGTTTAGCCACCAATCAATATAGTGTTTGCAAACCTAGTTTGCGTGGGGTTTAGTTAATTGTTTTGCTATTTATTTTCTGTTATTTATTTCAATTTATTTGCAGCAATCTTTTTTCTTTCTTACAAGCATGATCTGGGCTTAATTAATTAATACACTTGCACACACAAGCACACATTAAGAGAAGGGCACTTGGTTTACACAACCAAGCTAAGACTTAAAATAATAAATTTATCTCACCACATCAGAGGCAACATATATTTTTTTGATCTCCCTTCACCATTTCCATGTTCTGTGTGTCCTTCCAACATTGTGCAACCAAGGCGTGCATCACGAAGACTATTAGGCGTTCACCCCCAGTTTCCATTTGGGTATATTAGTCCTCCCCGTCGAGTTCGAGTTCATAGCCCTCTGAGTCCCCAACCCAAATCTTCTCCTGGTCCTTCAGATTCCTCATCTGATTCCAAGCCTCCTTCACCGCATATTGTCACCATGTCTAGAACCACAACTGGTGCATGAACCCAAACTGGTGGTGGCTCCAATAATATACCGGTGTGCACATTAGGTAGAATAGTCTCAGGAATTGTTTCAATAGCCCCCATGCTCCCCTTTATGGCTGGGTTAATTCTTCTGGATCTTAACTAGTTGATAAAAAACCCCATATACCATGATTCTAGTTGGCCCTCTATGCTGACTAAGCTTCCCTCAGACAACCCAGAGTTCGAGAGTATTGTTGAAGAGGATCCTACCAACCATGTTCGATCCTTCCACATGTGGTGTTCGTCCAACTCCATAATCGATGACGACATTTGTCTTTGGCTCTTCCAACACACGTTCACTAGAGACACTGCAAAATGGTATGTAGATCATCCCTCACCCTATCATTCCATTTTCACGACGCTTGATAAAGAATTCTTATCCTATTTCCAGTTACCTCTCTAGTACGACACTAGTACTGATATTTTGACCACATTTCATCGATCCTCTACCACTCGCCTTTCTGACAAAAGAGTGGCTCCGAAGGAGGAGCACATGTTGTGCCCTGCCTTTCGAAGATCATGTTTATCTAGATTGGTTTCTCAAGAGCCTTTTATCCCCCATTGGGAAAGATATCACATCCCATTTTCTTCAGACCAAGGAAGAACCTCTCTAGACTTCTTTGAGATATGATCTGATTTATGCTCAATCAAGTTATGTCTATACCATTATTCCAAACCTCCCTCATCCTGGCAGTGCTAATGCAATGGAGGCATCTCACACCACTAAAGGTATCATTGGATCCATTTCACACTCTTTTCCATATTCTCAATAGATTTATGGCTATCCATAGGGGGCCACTAGTTCCTCCAACATTTATGTCCCTCCTGCTAGCAACATTTTTCCAGGGCCTCAACCCATCTACCAAACTGTTGCTCCTTCTTATGCATAACCTAGCACTCCAACCCCTCAAGCATTAGCATTGCAACCTCGCATGCATCCTCAGCCCCAACAATGACCATCCATTCAGGGTCAGGTGTTTGCACAACAGAGTGATACCAAACCCTTGAATTCAAAGAAAAAGAATAAGGAGAAGGGTAACCAGGGTAACCAAGGTAACCAGCCTAATGAAGCCCAGGGGAACCAACCTAACACTAACAACCAGCAACAAGCCGGCTAGGCCAAGCAAAATAAGGTTATTCATATGAATAAACCTTGTGCATGTTGTGGTGTACATGGACACTACACACATAAGTGTCCTCTTTTACCCCAGATGCACCAACTGTGGGAAGCTCAAGCAGCTTCTCCAGGTCAAAAATTGCCTCAGAATCATGCACCACCTCAACCAGGCGTGCTCACAAATCCTTTCCCTTAGCAAGGATTTGTTGCTACTTAACCCCAACTAGGTCAAGCAACCCATCTCTCCCAACCTTCTGGTCCCAGTGACTACCAGATCCTGATGATGAACTCTAATCAGGTTAACCCCTTGAATATCAACCTAAAAACTCCGTCGCGCCAATATGACAAGCCCTCCACTTTGACAGCCATCAAGTCCAAATCCAAAGTGTCTGCCGAGCCTCTTACGACATCCAATGGTCCTTTACAGATCCCTCAACCCAAATTTAAGGCCATTCCCAAGATCCCAAAGGGACCATTATGCAATAATGCCACTTCTAGCAGAGCTGCCCATACATATAGTATAGCAGATGACTTGGCACAATCACCTGCCACCATGTCGACACTGAAAGTCCTCTAGTTGTGCCCTTCCCAAAAGAAGGCTCTACTAACTGTCATGGGTGCAGTTGATACTTTCGGCAATTGCTTGATTATCTTCCAGATTGATACATTAGAGCATCCCCCATTACCTTAATATGTTGCTTTCGAGATACCAGTTAGAGTCCGTAATGCCATCATCTCTAGATACATTATTGGTGAAGGCACATCCACCTGTGTGATGTCCACTGCTATTTGGAAACAACTCAAGTCACCTGAGTTGTCCCCCTCCACCATCACCTTGTGTGCTTGGGATGAACACTCCTCCCAGCCCCTTGGCATGTACCACAACTATCTATTGACCCTTGTGGGCAAGGATGTCCATGTCGATATCGAAGTCATCGAAGCCCCTTTTGATTACAATACTCTCTTAGTTCATAGTTACACATATGCCATGTTAGCTATCACCTCTGCAGTGTTCCACAAGATGTGCTTCCCCCATGAAGGGAAGATCATTATCATTGATTAGTTGACCTACTATGAGCCAACATCCATGACCTCCCCTGAGTACATCATCTAGTCGGTGTCTAATAATTAGTCGTCAACTCACTGCACCAGTGTCTCACCCAGAGTCTATAATGATTCCTCATTATTAGGTGCCTTCCCCAATCCTCCCCCTCCCATTTCTGAACCTATTTCCATGAATGCTTGCATGTTACAAGCATCACGACATGCCCTTAAGTAGTCCGGTACACCTTATCAACAACCAAATACTCAACATCCTGTGAATGCACTTCTAGTTGAACCCTCTAGGCCCACTCCCTCCAGACCTCCTCCCTTTGTGGGTGCCTCTCCTATGTTCCCTCCAGGATTTGTTCCTCTAGGTCTTAACCATCTAGGAGCTATTCTACCGAGACATTATCCTACTAGCCAAATACCTTTCTTATTCCCCCCTCCAGGAATTTGTTCTGTAGCTGTCATGGCTTCGCTGGTCCTTGCTAACATGACTCTTGGGATCCTAGTATGGTACATTGATCCCCCTGCAAACATTCCTCCTGGTCAACCAAGACTGTATCACACTATGACCCCTGTTGAATCGGTCCCCATGACCCCTGTCCCTGCTTTAGTCCCATCACAACCTCAACAGGAACCAACTCCTATTGTGAAATTCTCTAGCTAGGGGGGCAAAGCCAAAAATAAATATTCGGAGGACAAGGCTCCCCAAGCTCCTCTAGCTCCTAAGGCCCCAAAGCCATGCATTTTGTGTGAAGTTGTTGGGCATGCCACCAACAATTGTCCTGAATTTCCTCAAGTTAAACATTTTATTCACAAAGCATTCCCTAAGCTTAATATTTTAGAAGCCCATGTTAACATACCAATCCCACCTAAGAAACTTAAAACGCTTCACACAAAGCACCCTTGTACCATCTGTGATCTCCATAGTCACTATTCCCATTGTTTCACTTGTCTCAATGAGTTTCGCGATTTCCTTGGGGTGAATCGTGAATATGAGGCCACTTGTAGTGGAGCCTTTGCTCCTCTATCTATGGATTCTGGTACCACCAATCAACTAGAACATGGAAAATGTGGCCCCTCTATTGTGATCCCTTCCCCTAATGTCAAGATGATGGACACTATAGACCCCATTCTTTACTTATCGTCATCCTTGAGTTCCTCGCTGAAAAAACTTCCTGAGGTTGTTATGCGCATTTCCATTGAACCTTTTTTGATAGAATCCAAGGTCTCAACATCAGTAGACCCTCCATTTACTAGTCGGTCATCCACCATTCAAGACAATGCATATGTGAACCTTATTTCTCAGGTTGATGCACTAGGTAATTTTGTCGCACCATGTAGTCAGCCTTCCTCCCGTCCTCCCATTTCCCAGCCTGATGAGGACACCATGGAAGCTATTTCTACCCCTGATTACCCCTACACTTGTGTAAGGGATAATTTCTTCAAGATTATTTCGAAGGCCATCTCCTTCCTAATTCTCCCAATGCACTCTACCTCCAGAAATGTTTCTTACAACACATCCCTTTGATTTGCGTGTCTTTATTTCTACCATATAGTTAGGTAGATTGCATCATCTCATCCTTTGTATTTTTCACCTTTCATATGGATCCATCATCCACATCATATATCGGCTATGCCGATGGTGCGAGTCGCTTCTCCCGGAATGTAGCCTCGGCAGCCTGGGCCATTTTCACCCCCTTGCATACGTTAGTCTTGTCAAACGACATGTGCATTGGATCTACCACCAATAATCAGACTGAATATGATGTACTGATATATTTGTTAGTCAATTCCCTCACTCATCGCATCCATCATCTTCATGTTTGTTTAGATTCCTTACTACTTGTCATACAATTGAATAGTGTGTATCATGTGCATAACCAAGTCCTATTTAGAAAATATCTATGTGTGAATCTATTGGTACATGAATTTGAAACCATTACTTTAAGTCATGTGCCTAGAGCCCAAAATTACTATGTAGATACCATTGCAAACAACATTCTAGATTGGCATTTATCACATGTATACCACAGAAGATAACCACAAAAATCGTGAACCATCATCGTCATATAAAATGCATAATTATATTATGTATCATACAAGTGTTTAGATCCATAGCTCTAAATACATCGAGTACACACATAGCATACTGGGGGGAACATAGGCCCCTATAGCTTCTTTGGAGGATCTCGTGCCAAGTTGGGACGAGATGTTTGAATCCCTTTTTCGAGCACTTGACACACAATGGTACTCCATAAACTCCTCCTTCTATAGGAGCATCATTCCCACCTTTGCATAGCAAATCAACACCCCATTCTTAGGGGCATGATGGTTTTCCCCTAGCCATCTTCTCAATTAAGTCTTAGCCTAGATCACATTGGGTCAATTATCCTCCCATTCCTTGGATATTTTGTCCTACCAGCCTCTCCGATGAGCCATATGAACATCACATATCGTAGACATTTGATACCATATCTTCAAATATTCTACTCTATGCCTACACAATCCCCATGTTTGACTTCGTGGTTGAGGATGATTCTAGACCTCCTCTAGTAGTTCATTCTCATTTTCCTCTACCCTTAATTCTTCACTAGGAACCATTGTTCCAAGAAGCATTCTGGCCATCTTTAGACAAGTAAGTCCACTTACCTGAAATTTGTAGATCTCGATTCTGATGGTCAGCTTTTCCACTATGACCTTGACAAGATTTAGAGCCTTTTCCTCCTCTCCAAATTAACCAAAGCTCACTTAGCAAATGAATCCAAATTGGAGGGAAAACATCCTTTCATAAAAAAATCCACAATTTTTCTGTCACCCATTGTAACTAGACTATAGCTCAATTTGATGAACCCTCAACACCATTGGAAAGCCCTCACTGAGCTCTATAATGGGTCTTCCTTAGTTTGTGATGATTTGACACTTCACTGGGAAGCCTTTTCTCCATGAAAGGTCAATTCGTCGCCTCTCAAAATCGAATTTTGTCATAAAGCTACACTTGTACTTTGAGTTCCACCTCCTCTTAATACTTGTTGTACCATATGTCAATTTTCATCATGAGTACCATAATGTACTCATGTTTTCATGATCCCCACTGGGCCTAGTCTATGTGGCAGTGTCATTGAGTCACCCTTGTTCATAACATCTGCGACGAGTCACCCTTGAATCCTTGAAATCTATTTCATGTCCCATCATCTCATGTCCCAATATTCCATCCATATTTGCATATCGATCATCCTCTGTTGTCCATTTTAGCCTCCATTCATAGTGTCCCCATCCACTCTGGAGTCAAGTCAGTTGCTGCCAAGTCAACCATGCACTTTATGCTTTACCAAGGGTCGTCATCTATTTGTCCATCAATCCCCTTTTCCCCATTATCCCTGGTGTCAGTCCATCAGTCACATTACTATTTCCCCTCATGCTTTAATTAAGGACCCTTATTGCCTCATCTATTGCGGACCTTATTCTCTCAACATCAGCTCCTTTATTCTAGAATAACAACCTAGAGGGCGGTGTATCTCGGATCCAACTTCCGTTCTTGTCTGGCACCTTGGATCAAATAGAGGGTATCATTATTTCCCTTTGACTTTGTCTTTTCATGTTTGTGATCCATACACTTCATGGTCCAGTGATGCAACAGATTGTACCAGTGATTCCTAGGTGTGCGTGAGATGTTTCAAACCTAATGAGGGAGTGGCCCTTCAAGTATCCCCCCATATATTGGATGCATACCTACTATGCTATAGCCTCAGATGCAGTTCCACAGAGTTGATGGGTTTGATTCATATTGATCACAATGTTCATAGCATGAACGTCTCCTCTAGATGATCCATTCAATTTTGCAGAGCCCTTCCTTGTTCAACAGGGCTTCTCCAACTGTTCTACCATCTCTCTCACCCATTTTTATTGAGGGAAGGGTCATTATATCGCATGTACTTAGATATTATTGTATTAAGTTCTGGCTCATGTTTTTACGAGGTGCATTATGTATATGGGACACATTGTATTATTTTTTGGCTCTGTTATTCCAGCATGTCATGTACCATTCAGCACATACTTCATTGATCAATTTCATATTTCTGGACAAACCACTATTTTTGTAATAAGTTATCTCAGTGGGTATGGGTATTCCTCCCCTGCCTCAGTGAGGTCTGGTACCACAACATAGAAGGAGACTTGCATTAGTCTTGCCCCCTCTATCACTATCCCCTCTCATATTCATCTTCATTGGTATCTCTCTCTCTCTCTCTCTCTCTCTCTCTCTCTCTTCTTGACTCCCCTGTGTTGTTTAAGTGATTGTGTCTTTACAACATACTTTGGTCATACGTTTTTCTCCTAATACTCATACGTTGGGGGGCAATCTGTTATCACCAAAAAATTGATCATCTATCCTAATTTACTAGATTGATCGAATTATACCATGTAAAGTCAATTTTACCCTATTAAAATTGCTTTCACTGTGAGAAATTACCTAATAAACCACCTTTATTAAGTAATTTATAGTTAAACCCATGAAGAATAATTAAATAAATCAATTTTTATTTGATTTTCTTCTCGGAATAATTAGTTAAAACATTGTTTTATTATTATTTCTTGTCAAATTTGACCCAATCATGAAAAATAAACAGATAAATAACTATTTATCTTATTTTTCTCTAAGAATGACTAATTAATCATTAATTAATTACTATTCTTTGTTAAGTTTGACTAAATCCCTTAAGAATAATTAAATAACTCATTATTTATTTATTATTCCTTAGCTAATTCCTTGAGATAATAAAGAAAACATTTATTTATTTATTATTTCTAAATAAAAGTTTAAATACTTTTTCCCTCCTAAAGAAATATAATAAAATATTCCAAGTGGTAATTCCAAGATTGGGATCAATAATATTTTATTATTGCTCATTATTTGAAGATAACTCAATATTTTGTTATAAATAGGAGGGTTTTTCATTCATTATTCACTTTTGATCATTTTCATTGTTGCACTCACTATTGTAACTATGATTATTTTCATTGTCACACACCATATTTTTGTTGGGTTTATGCATTATAGAGGAGAGAGACTCTACATAATCTGAAGACATTTGAGCATAGCCAAGAACCCATCCCATAGAGGGGGACTAGTAGCATTTGTATGTTCTCTTCACAGGTGTTATTATAAAATTATTCTTTACATATCTGGTTTCCATTGGATAATTGGCGTTATTACTCTTTCTTTCATTGTCTAACTATGATTATAGCATATATTAGATTTTTGGTAGGTTTTATTTCTATCAGTTGCTGCAGATCTAGAATGTTTAGTAGCCATTTATATTGTTGAGATTGTTTGTCATCCACAATCTTATGTAGGATCTTTTCGTTCATCATTGAGAAGAAAACACTACAACAAGGCACTCCAAACAAAGGACTATATTGAGCACCTAAATCTAGATTTTGTCTAAATGACTTTCCACTTCACGTAATCTTGGGTAAACACCAATTCAATTACATAATCCATTTCTCACACAATATCATTTTAATCCAAGTTTTCAGTGACTTTAGATACTTACCTCTTGGTCCTTTGAAAAACTAGCGTTCAACTTCACTATAGTTGACAGATGTATTGATCATGAACTCAGTAATGAATCCACCCAAAATATTATCGATTCAATAGTCGACAACCATTGTGATCTTGTTTTCTGGCCCTTCTAGACATGTCACTAGCTTTGGAGTCCAGACAATAGGGTTATATTACTTCCATGTGCCTTCACTATCCACCAATTTAGACAACCACTCCTATAACTCGCACCAAAAGGAGTAGAAGGAAATTTATTATTCTTCTGTATACATGTATCTATTCAACCACTGTTCCATTGACAAGTGTGGATTCTTTTTTTCTCGAGCTGTAAATTCATGCATCTTCTGATCTATCGACTTCTTGATCTCTTTCTTAGTTAGTATCCACTTTTGCTCATGATATAATCCTTAGATAGATCTTGGTTCCGGCAACAGAACCATTTGTTGGTTTGAGGGGTCTTGGACCTAGGTTCAGAGTTAGCTACACTAACCAACAAAACGCTACACTACCGGCCCTTTCAGTAACAACCTGTGTAGTGCAGGGTGCAATCTCACTCGAGGCAGTATTAACCAATGAAAGAACTAAGTTTCTACATCCAAAGGACTATGTCATGTATTTTTGTTACTTCTAGGGCTTTATCCTGACCTTCACGAACCCTAACCCTTGAAACACAACAATTACAATAACTTACAATTAACAGATCTAGATTCTGGGCTAATTTCTTTAAACATTCATAACATCAGGTACTTAACCAGATCTACCACTTTTGTGCATCTATTGAGTAATTTTTAATATAATTGTAGTAAATACAGTGAATGCATAGTAAATGCAGAAGTAAATATTAACACATAGATACACTAGTAATGCTCCAAAATAGCCTTTTATTATTCTTAGATATTCAATTATAGACTCTTTCTACCTTGCACACATAGCTATAGGGGCCCGCACACTCAGCTACAAACTTACCAAGTTCTCCGCACTCACATTTGCAAGAGCCTTCCCCTTCTCCTAAGTACATAAAACAAACTTCTCTGAATTAGATCAATTACCAATACCATCTTAGATATCTCCCATGACTCTGTATGAATATTTTTTATATCATCTTCTATTACAATACCATGGTTTGCAAACCATGGGTGGGTCACAAAACACTTAACTTATAAAAAACTAAGGGGCTTTGACCTTCCTAAATTCCCTTTGAATCCTAACGACCTTTGCACTCTGCTCTTCAAAATGCAGAGAATTTACAATAATAACAAAAACATTTTACAAAGTTGACCCGAGGGGACCCTGTCCCAATAGGTACCCATTTGAAGGTTTGGATTAAGCCTTTTTGTTCAATCTCAAACCCACAAGGAATATTGGAATTTGTAAAGGTTCTATCCTTGCAATCCATATTTTTTTAATATAAATCTGTTCCTGTTTCATTGATAAAAAGAAACACGAATTAGAATTGTTGGCTCTAGACAATTGAATGAGTAATTAGTTATTTAATTCATGTCACTAAGTGTCATAGTTAATGTTTTGAAATGATTTGTTAAATTTACAGAAGATGATGGGATTGTAATTAGATACTTGAATTGGCTATCTGAATATTAATTTCTCTTTTTTGACTCTATCTTAACTATCACCATAAATTTTCAATCACTAGTTGACCATATGTTACTCATAAAAAGGGTTCTAAATGATAACTACCTATAATGTTAATGTATTTAATGTATGATATATGGAGGTTCATTTTAACAATGCATACTATGATATAAAAAAATTCCCATTCTTATATGACACATACCTATGATAGGTGAGATATTTGGGGCATTACAATATCTCTCAATACCTATAATCATAGTTTGAGTTTCCTGGTTAGTCCCTGCCTATAATCAAAGTTTGAGTTTCCTTGTTAGTCCCTCCCCCTTTGAGACTGCATGAAGTATAGTAATCATTTTGCACGCCTATTACTTTGGCACAGAAACCGATGAAGCCTTTTTCCTATTAATCAATGTTTAACCAATTTTTTATTCACGAACCAAGAAAGTCATGAAACTCAAAATATTTAACTTAAGGTTTAGATTCGAATTTATTAAAACTATTTTCCTAAACCATATTAAATTACGACAACATGTTTATTCAAACAATTACAAATTTGGAGATCTTTTTGGCCTCTTCCCGATGCTAAAAGGCACATTATGTACAAAACAAAATTGGCTTATTTTTTTAGAAGAAAAAAACATATATTCATTCATAAGATATAGCAAAATTTTACATCAATGCCTTGTTATTTGTATCATGGGTCATCTGCCATGTAGTATCTAGTATTTTAGATCAATCTAGTAACTGACAGTCGAAACAAAATATAAGCACCTATGACATATTATAAAAAAGGCCTATCATCATCATACCTGTAGCATCCACTTTGGATATCAACATGAAAAAAGGAAGAGAGGAAATGAGGCAAACAATATAGGCTGTGAGTAGCAGCAAAAAAACCATGTTGATAACCCTTATCTTGGCATTTTCACAGTCCCAACATCATGCCATATTTCCTCCATTTTAATGTTCAGATGGAGACCGTCCATAACCTCCCGAATGCCTAGTTTGGATAAACTATCCACCTCCATATTGAATTTTCTGCATATGTGATGGATGGAGGATTGAGTTAGGGGGCGCCATAGAGTGTTGATTGTTGTAGCTAGCCATGGAGAGAGGGCTTGTAGATAGTGGCTTTTTCCCTACATAATCAATAATCACCTTTGAGTCTCCATAAATATGTATAGATGGTATATCCAGGAAATGAGTGAATCACAAGAGACCCCAGAATGCCATAGCTTCTGCTTTATTGTTTGTGCCCCACTCCGCCCACCAATGGACATGGTATGACAGTTCTGAATTGAAGTATAATATAAAGCCACATCCACAATTGCAATCTTGTGATGCACCATCGAAATAACCCGCCGGGTATTCCATCGCAAGATTTATATGAATGCGAGGATGCTTTTGAGTGGGGACTCCATGTAATATAACCTTAATTTTGTTCTTGATGCAATCCATCACATATGCACCCTCTACTCCGTGGTTGTTAAAAATTATGTTGTTTTTCCATTTCCAAATCTCCCATATGAAGATAGCTGGGAAGAGGCACCGACAGCTGGGAAGAGGCACCGACAACCATGTTGGAAGCTCCACCATTTCAACCAGATTTCGAAGTCACTGAGTTGTTGAGCCAAGAAAGCATATTGGTTTTCCAATTGTTTCCAGACAGAGACATCAGGGAATGTTATAAAAATATGTAGGTTGCCTTCAGTTGCTCGCCTGCAAAGAGTGCAGTACCGTGGGCCAGACCAGTTCCGCTTCTGAAGCTTATCCCAGGTCAATTTTTTATTCTTCTAGACAAGCCATAGGAATATAGTGATTTTAATTTCGAAGGTGAGGACTCCAAAATTTAGCAAATCAACCATTCTCCTATTTGTTTATATGTAAACAACAGTCTATTATAAGTGTCTGCAATCATGGTGTTTTCTCCTTTCATTTTACCTTCCCAGGAAATCAAGTCACTTGCCTCTTCTCTACCGATGCCTAATAATCTCAATTGTAAGATGATGTTTTCCTAGACCGCCACCACAGGTCCTTCAAGGTTCAGATGTGGAGTTTTTCCAAACCGGGTAGTTGTTTATCCAAGAATCAATGAGTTGATGCCAGAAGTAGAGACCATGTTGATTTAAGCACTGTATGAGAGGGGCAGGGAAAGGGTCAATATCCACCAGACCCCAAATACAGTTGCGTCCAAGGATTACGTGGTGTCCTGTGTCAAGTTGCCATTTCAACATCCTTAAGAAAGTTTGTCTGATCTTAGTGAAACTAAGCCATATAACGGATCCCATATTGGGTCTAATGTGTCCCATTTGCATCCATACTTTAAAGTCGATGCCCTCCAAATATTTTTGATTTATTAATTGATACCATGTGTCTGTGCCAAAAATCCCATGCCAAATAGATTTGAGAAGGAGGGCATGCCCAAACCTCCGCAAATCTAGGATGCCCCAACCACCCAGCCACTTCGGCAAGGTAATGTGATTTAGGTTTGAGAGATGATATTTATGATTTTTCCACATGCCAAACCAGATAAAATGTGTAGTGACCCCATCAAATCTTTTTATAATAGATGATGGCAATAGAAATAAATGTGCTCAGTAAACACTCTGTTTTGGCTTTGCCAAGTAGTTTTTTAGCAGTTTTTGTAAAATGATGTAATGCTATAAAATTTTACGTTATTTCCCAATATTAAATATTAGGAATCACATAGGGCATAGCATATAGCCACCATTTTTCCCTTTTTTCTTGAGCTTCCATGTAAACTCACATGCAAAAGTACATGTTGGTGATATGGCCTCCGTGTTTTTTTTGGTTTTAAAGGGAAAGCCAACTTTTTTTCATTTTTACATTCGTTACTCTATTGTTGCATTCAAATCTACTGCTCCGCTTCTTGAATTAAGCTTTGTTGAAGGGGACTCTACTGTTGCATTCAACTCTGCTACTCCACCACTTGAATTAAGATTTGTTCACCTTCACCTCCCAACTATAATACATATGGAGAGTAGTCTATATATTCTAAGTAAGCTTTGTTGTGCAGGTTCAAAACCTTCTTTCCACGCTTTGTTGTCGAGACGTGCACACACTGTTTTCACTGTTTTTTCACAAGAAAATTTCAGTAATGAATCTTTGAAGATGAATTCTTAAAGTTATTTCATACATTAATTTAATTTTGTTGATAGAGTTGTCTTATTTCATGGAGTTGGAGTTTATTTATGCTAAGAAACCCCACCGAGATCCATAGTCCTGATGAAATTTGGTCATGGCCATGGGTTTTGAAGGAAAAATCACAAGGAAAATGATTCATTCTAACTTCAACGGTCTTTTCTTATTTTTGCACTTTCCTTCTATTTCATTCTAAGACTTCTTTTTTTTTCCCTTACCTTCTATTGCATTCTAAATATTCTATTATCCATTTGATATTAGGGTATATTTCATTGAAAGCTTCCACTATCCTTTTGATATTAGGATATTTTAAATTTCCCTTAGAATACCAAATCTTAATTTTCCAATAGTTGTAGTCCATCACTGAAGGTGAACTAAGGGAATAACCTTGTTATCCTTTTGATATTAGGGTATTTTAAATTTCCTGTAAAATAAAAAATTTTAATTTTTTAATAGTTGCAGTCTGTAACCGAAGTGGAACTAAGGGCATGACTTTAACAAACATTGTTCTAAGGAAGATCTTTTTTTTTTTTTAATTCTCCAATAGTTGAGGTCCATCACTGAAGGGGAACTAAGGGCATGACCTTAACAAACATTATTCTAAGGAAGTTAATTGGATCAGTTCTACAGGAATTTCGACACAATCGCCCATCATTTCAAGAACATACTTACTCTTCACGTCTTAGCTATTACTTATAAATGGGTTTCCACAAGCTTAAGTAGAAGAATGGATCCATGGATATTAATATTTCCATGGATTTAAATAGAAGAATGGATAGATGGATATTAGGAGGAGGATTTAAAGCTTAGTTTGTTACATGTTCTTATGAATGCCTTATGCTTTATTGTTTGTTTGTAAGTTTTTCCTTAGAATATATGTACCTGGAGTACCTCGAGTGTTGTGAATCCATCAACATCGACGATAGAGGACCGGTGATAGGTACCTTAGGAATATGTACCTGGAGTACCTAGAGCGTCATTAATGCATCAACATCGACGATAGGGAACCGGTGATAGGTACCTTAGGAATAGCCTGGGGCTAATCATTAACTACATTTTGAAGAAGTATGCCATGCACTTGTGTATGCACCTCAACAAAATCCAGACCAGACAGTGAGGAAGTGGTTCGACCTCAGGATTACAACACAGTTCGGTGAATAAAATCAATTATCGTTGAAATTAAAAAAAATCAAAATGAAATTACACGCACCTCTAAATCTTTCAACACATAACCACAGTTGGTATCAGAGAACATGGGGCTCTGTAACTTCTTTGTCACCATGAGCTAAATAAAAAATGTCATTGATTTGCCGTGATGACCATCCATGTCATTCCAATTTGCATTAACCATATTCTCTATATATACTTTTCTATTTTGAAATTTATCATATTTTTTAATTCTGGTTATTTCTAATTGAATTTGACATTGTAACTATGATTACATTATTTTATTACTTTGAATTTATTAATTTTTTTTATTAATTAAATTTCACTCACCCTTCATTCTTATTTATTATTATTAAAATACTATTTTTAATCTCTAGTAGTTTTTTTTTAACATTTTCAAAATTGTTTTTCTTCAGTGTTAGATGGAATGGACATATGAATTATTGAGAATATTTATTTACTTCAACACGAGTATTCTTCAATATTCTTCAAAAAAATTGGTTACATTTCATATTTCTTTTTCATGAAACGTGGCCATTATTATGAGCCCAAACACATCTATATGTATATTACAAATCTGAAACTTTGTTCTCCCCGTGATAAAACTAACTTTTAGGTTGATTTTTGTACTTGCTCGCCCCTAGTACTGGAGATGCCATTATTTCCACCACTTTCAAAGTCATCAATGACGAGGGAGATGTAATTATTGCAACCACCGATAGGAAAAAAAAAAAAAAGGTGATATGGACATGTAGCTATAGTCACCACCTTCCATGAAGCCAAAGAAAGCATACTGTTTTGGTGGAATTATATGAACTCACAAGGAAATGCAGGATTAGAGCCTAGCCTATGCTAGTGTGTGCTAATAATTAGAACTAGAAAGAACTAATCACTAAGTATTATAACTTAGTCACTAGACTGGGGGACTCTAATTCTTATAAGGTTTGAAACCACAATAATGTTCATGTGATTTTATATATGTGGCTTACTAAGTCTTGAGATTTCAGTGGTTTAATTCTTTATTGGTAAAAACTCATTAAACATGTTGCAGAAAAGTAAATTGCGGAAAAGTAAATGACTACAACTATAAGAAAAACCCTGCCAGGAAAGTAAATAAAACAAGGCAATAAAGTACAAGAAATGCATTAACAAACTATAAAAAAAGAATAAAAAATTCTAAGTAGGTTTAGAGATATATTGTAGGTTCTTGTTTGTTGTACTAATCTTTGACCAAGTAGCTGCAAATTAGCTCCAATCAATTAAAGAATCCTAAACTCCAAATTACATATTTTATAATACCCTATTCTAGTACAAAATCTAGTACCAAAATAAGTACAGAAAATGCTGGAATTTGAAATTATGAATAAGTATAGAATTAAGTACAATGTTCTATAAATTGAAATTCTGAATAAGTATTAAATACAAAATTTTGTAAATTAAAATTCTGGGTATGAAAATATGTTAAGAAACTAATTCAAGTTTTTTTAATTCTTAAACCTCAGAAAATAAATTTGAATTTTATCACAACATGTTCAAATCACTATACTAACATATCAAATGTTAGTGTAATCTAAATGGATATTGATAAATGGAATATTGAACAAAATCTAAAAAAACCAATACATTTGCATGGAAAGAAACTGAATCTAACTAATATTATACTTTACGAATGAAATATGGGACGTTCCCCGAGTCTAGAAGCCCTTCCCAACATGGAAACATTCATAGAGGCTAAATCAAATCGTAATATGCTCAAAATATCAATGGTTGAATCTTCATTACAACATAATGAACTTCAGCTTTGTTCACAAATTAAACTTCAAATTTGGTTACAAAAACCAACTTAAAAATGTGATCCCATAATTCCTCATTGTGTCCTCTATCCTCTCTAATCTGAGGCTGCGCAGATATGTTCTTATATCATCATAAGGTAGAAGAAGTGAGGGTCAAAAGATAACATCGACTCCCAAAAAAACTCTAGCTCCATAATATGATTAAAACAAGGATGCTTTGCATTCAGCATACCTGCCCAATAAATAATGCTCACTGTATATAAAAATAACCACCAGCTAAGCAACCGCTAAAGTGCGATTTCTCTCTCAAATGAATAACTCTATTTGTTTACCCAAAAAGTTCAAAACAACTTTGATATAAAATAAAAATAAAAAATTATGATTTTATAACGTTGTGGTGGTGTCTACTGTAGTTCGAGTGTCCTTTATATCTAGGATTGCTACTGTAGCTCGAGTGTCCTTTGTACCTAGGATTGCTAATGGGTACAAAATTGCATTTGCTCGAACAAGAATAACATACTACCATAAGATAGTGAATTCCTCTCTTTGCTACTGCCTTTGATGGTAGAACTTGCTAAACTCTAGAGATAGAGAGGGCTAAGTATATCGAGAAGATCACTTGAACTATTATGCTACGAAAGAATATTGTAGAATATTTTGGCGTTGATTTAGCATTGATTGGGGTTAAAATTTTGTTTATAAATTTGAGAGTATCCGTAAGAAATTGTCTTATAATCATAAAAGGGAGGAAATTGTATATGTTTAAACTATATTTTTTGATAAAATAAACAAAGGAGCCCCATAAAAAATTTGAAAAAATGGTTAAACTTCTGTTTATAAATATTATTGGAATATTTAATTCTTACTTGTCTCAGTTGTGTCCTTCTAACTAGAGGAGTCTGTTCCTAACTATATTCCTAGTTTGGTGTGTGGTTGAGATATTCTCTCAACCAACAAATTGTATGTCCAGGATAAAATTGTATGGGTTTAAAGTCAAGACCGGATGCAACATTAAGGTTTCACGGCAAAACAAGGTTGTTTTTGCTGGACACAGTGGTATCACAGGAGGTGAGAGAGCATGTGGAGCTGCCAGGAGGCTTCTAGTGTTTGGGATCATCCTGGTGGAAGGTTGATTGCACAACTATTCATTTCAGGTTTTTGGTTTTTGGTTTTAAAAACACCCAAGAGTCTGTTGATGCAGGCAGTGAACGAATCTATGTGAGGGAGGCCGTGAATGGATCTACGAGAGGGAGATAGTGCAGTTCAAATCTCAAATCTCGACCAAGCAACATCAAGACTACTATTGCTGCATATTACAACAGTGCATGTGGGTTCTATGGACACCAGCGATGGATTATTTTTACACAGTTCCTAAGGAATTTGACCTCAGAGCCGTGTTGGTGGTGAAGAAATCAGATCTTCAATGGGTTTGGATGTGGTAAAGATATCTAAGAAGTGCGAGGTGAGTGTTCTAAATGCACTTCTAGCTTGAGCTCTCATCGGCCGATACAGGTCTCTTTGGATATCTTTGGATCTTTAAGACTGAGAAGGGTTTCTTTGCATGATTCCCTTTTCATTTGCACTTATCTTCTCAATTTCACTTCAGGTAAAGATGGTGAAGATCTGCAATCTTGGAGCTGGATATGTTGGGGGGCCAATAATGTCCATAATTGCACTAAAATGTCCTGCCATTGAAGTTGTTATAGTAGATATATCATCTCCTAGGATCGCTGCATGGAATAGTGACCAACTACCAATATATAGAGTTCATTTGTGGTTTGATTGTGCAACGATGAAGGATCTCAGCTGTGTTATGGAGCTCCAGGCATTTTAGGTTTGGCTAAACAAACCTGCTATTGGATCTGTGAGATAGTTTTAATTTAGATTAACCTCTTGTATGTTGGGTGTGCATGATGTAAATGCATAAATATTGAAAATCTGGTTAAAAATTGGATGTTTTGTGACAATTAGTCTGGCCAACTATTGTCATGAGTTTGAATCTGTGTTGGAATTGGCCATTCCATCAATAGACAAATTTATTTGCAGGATTTCTTAACAACCAGATATAATGAAGAGATGACACTGAAGATGGCATTAAAGGAGCTGCATCAAAGGTTGGAAGATGATGGACAATCGAGTTTGTGTGAATTAGTGTGAGTTTGTGGAACAAATTCATGGTGTAGTATGAGTCACATATTGTAATGGTTAGTTGTGGTCTTGAAATGTTTTATGTACCTCCTATAAGACCCAGAGAGGCATGCATACCCTTTGTTATGTGTTCTCTTTGTAAGAGAGTTTTAACACCCTGGAAGAGTGTGTCATGTGGGATGGATACACTTGGTTGGGCCATATTCGTTTTAGACTCCATGAGGTGAAATTTTATATTTATAGGGAGTTCATCGAGAGGTTGGATGAACCGTGTATGTGAAGGATTTCCTAGTAGATTGGTGGTTGCAGTGGTTGAGAACCCATGCATTCCGATATATGATTGTTCCTTTATATGGACATTGACAATTGCATGAACAAGGTACAAGGTATAATTACGAGAATGGACTAGATGTAGAATTTGCAGATTGATATCAAGACAGGTACTCATTAAGGGGGTCTGTTGGAATATTGTAGAAATTTCCCACTGTAGATCAACATATTATGCAATATACTAATGTTGAAAAATGTGCAACAACAAATGTTAAATTTAGAATGTGCTAAAAATAGACCTACTAAAAATAGCATGTCTAAAAATAACAGTTTGGTGAGTGAGGTCATTGGCCACACTGGGTGAGAGGTGAAACTGCTAAAAATAGAAAGTTCTAAAAATAACATTTCTGGGTCCCTTCCTATTTATAACAGTCCCTAGTCTATCTATAGGAAGTAAAATTAATTTTGGTCTTAACAGTAGTTGGAAATATTAATTAATTAATTAATTCAGTTGAGTTAATTAATTAAGGAAATTCGAATTTGAAGTCTCTGTGAGCATGCACATGAGTTGTCCCACTAATTGAGGAATTTATCCTTAATTTCCTCCACTGATTGAGGCAATAAGTATGAGTTCTGTAATGAGAGAATCAGTTGATTTAGTTCTAACTAGTCAAGTCTAGTTAGAATATTTTAACAAGTTGTTAAAATAATAAAATACAGTTTTTTAATGCTTGCATGCATGTGACAACTATTATTGTAGATAACTGAGAATTCACTATGGATAACTGTTGCATGTCAGTTATGTTAGATACCTCGTTGAGATCAGATGTGGGACAATGTACTATCAGATGCTTGACTATTTCTAGTAAGTAGTTTTTGCATGGTTGGAGAACTAGTGTCCTTAAGGATTACGTAGTTGGACCATTTGTTAACTTGGTATGTTTCGAATTAATTGCATAAGATTTTGCTATTATTTCCTAAGAAAACTGCACAAGGAAATTGGGATTGGACCATAGGTAAAGCCTTTATATACAGGGATTGTTTGGTTCATGAGATATGTCTTCATATCTTTATAGTTCATTGAGATCTAAATAACTTGAGAGCTAATTCTTTTTGTATTGTCAAGAGGATTTCCACTTGATTGATAATACAGTGTTGGGGTTTTATGCTGGTGCTTTCCGTTGTGATATATTCTGTGTTATGTGTGATTGATTCCTTCTTATCAGTTATATGTGTTCATGCTTGATGTTGCTCATGGTTGATTAGCTTCTACAAATTTTATGGTAGATGTAGATCTAGTATTATGCTTTAGTACATTGCATATATTAGTTTGATCTGCAGGTGAGATTTCTACATGATATCAGTGAGCTAACTAATTTGTAGAGAAAATTCTACATGGTATCGGAGCACAAGTGATCAAGCAAGAATAGTATACTAGCAGGAGAAATTCGAAGTTTATTATTCAGAATATAGATCTCAAGTTCTTATCACATCTATTTCATCGATGGCGTTCTATGGTTTGAGGCTTGAGTATGCCCTTGATGGTAGCTCAAACTATATAGCTTGGAAGGATCACATGGAGGCAGTTTTGGAGGATAATGGCTTTAAGGATTTCATTGAACAAGAATTTCCTAAGCCTACTAACAAGACTGAGCAGGTGGAATGGAGGAAGTGTGTGCTAGAGCTAGGAGAATTCTCTTGGAGGGAGTGCAAGATCACATTGTCTCGAGCCTCCAAGGGAAGGAGACTCCACATGCAATGTGGAAAACATTGAAATATTTATATCAGAATAGCAGTGATTAGAGGAAGTTGACACTGAAGGACAAACTTCGAAAGATCAAATGTGAAAGGGATGAGACGATCTCTATGTATCTGACTGAGCTCTTCACATGTAGGGATAATCTTGCAAGTGTAGGGGTTGTGAGATCAGATGAGGATATGGTGAGTCTAGCACTCCTTGGATTTCCTAAGAATTAGCACCGCTACCATGACTTAGTGAATGGAAGGGAGAAACTACCAGATTGGGAACGACTATGGTTGGATTTGATGCAGGAGGAGATCAGATAGAGCACCAGAGATAGTTCTTCATCTATGCATGATGAGGAGAATTGTGCCTTGGCGAGTAAGGCAAAGAAGGGGAAGGAGAAGGTTTCTCTTTCCGAATCCAGTTCTTCCAATGATGGGAAGAAGGTTGACAAATTGAAAGTGTGATGCTTTCGTTGTCATGAGGTGGGCCATTATGTTGCAAATTATCCACAAAGGAAATCCAAGAAGGGATCTGGGGAAGGATCTGAAGGTGAGGCACTTGCTTCACAGTTCGAGTTGGATTTCACACTCTTTGCATGCATGGTTTCATCCATGGTGGGAAGTGGTTGGTTTCTTGAGAGTGGAGCTTCTTTCCATATGACCGAGGACAAGAGTTTGTTCAGTACTTTGGAGGAGAAAGATCTCTAGATACTCATAACGATCGGTAATGATGAGAAGTATAATGTCTCAGGTGTAGGCACAGTTATTTTTCAAAGGGAGCATGGAGCTTGCCTTACCTTGACCGATGTCAAATCTGTACCAAGACTGAAGAGAAACTTGGTGTCGATCGCGATATTGGAAGACAGAGGCTATGATGTAGTCTTCAGTAAGGGAAATGTTTTCCTTAGACACATCATCACTAGAAAGGTGAAGTAGATTGGTTCACGGGTCAAGAACCTATATGCTCTTAAGGTTCAAGATGCATGCAAAGCCTTGAGCAACAAGGCAACTGATGGAGACTTGGTGGTTGAGAGGGAGGGTATATTACCTCTCAACATGTAGAGCCAGAAGAAGTCTCAGACTATTATGGAGGAGCCACGATTGGTGCAACAACTTTAGGAGGTTATGGAGTAGCCACAATAGGGGAAGCTGAGTGGAGATCGAGTAGAGACATCTACTCATGCAGAGACCTCCAGTAAGGGGAAACTTCGAGCTAGGTGGGCTAAGGGATCACATGCAGCCATACCTCTAGGTAGGAGGTGGGGCAATATAGAGTGATCGTCCCCAGGAGGAGGGGCAAGATCCTTGAGGTACCCAACCTCTTGGATGAGACCTTGCTACATGAGCCCCGATGTGGAGTAGCAGGAACTAACTGATTGGGTAGAGACAGATGCAGATGGAGCGGCAGAGAGAGTGACAGTGCAGGGAATCCCAAGACAATGCATAGCTAGAAGGCTGCAGCAATGCGAGAGGCACAAGTATTTTGCACAGTGCTAGGTGGCACAAAGAGGTGTGCAATGGTGAGAGATGCATGGAGATGTTGTAGTAGCGTAGATGTCAGAGAGGGAGCACTTGTAAGTAGCAGGTAGAGCTTCAACATCAGAGTATGTTCCTAGCCCAACAGAGTGGTCAGTTGGGAGTGTTCTTGTTCCAAGTGTTGTTGGAGCAAGTGGATCGGGTAGATGTGTTGCATGTAGAACATTCCAGAGTTACAGGATTGGGTTCAAGAGGAAGCCTTTCTTGTTGAGAGGGAGTGTGGAAAAATGTGCAACAAGAATTGTTAAATTTAGAACGTGCTAAAAATATACCTACTAAAAATAACATGTCTAAAAATAGCAGTTTGGCTAGTGAGTTCATTGGCCACATTGGGTGAGAGGTGAAATTGCTAAAAATAGAAATTTCTAAAAATAGCATTTCTAGGTCCCTTCCTATTTATAGCAGTCCCTAGTCTATCTATAGGAAGTAAAATTAATTTTGGTCTTAACAGTAGTTGGAAATATTAATTAATTAATTCAGTTGAGTTAATTAGTTAAGGAAACTCAAATTTGAAGTCTTTGTGAGCATGCACATGAGTTGTCCCACTGATTGAGGAATTTATCCTTAATTTCCTCCACTGATTGAGGGAATAAGTATGAGTTCTACAATGAGAGAATCAGTTGACTTAGTTCTAACTAGTCAAGTCTAGTTAGATTATTGTAACAAGTTGTTAAAAAAATAAAATATAGTTTGTTAATGCTTGCATGCATGTGACAACTATTATTGTAGATAACTAAGAATTCCTTCATGGATAATTGTTGCATGTCAGTTCTGTCAGAGACCTAGTTGAGATCAGATGTGGGACAATGTACAATCAGATGCTTGACTATTTCTAGTAAGTAGTTTTTGCATGGTTGAGGAAAGTATCCTCAAGGATTGTGTAGTTGGACCATTGGTTAACTTGGTATGTTTGGAATTAATTGCATATGCTTTTGCTATTATTTCCTAAGAAAACTGTGCACGGAAAAAGGGATTTGACCATAGGTAAAGCCTTTATATACAGGGCTTGGTTGGTTCATGAGATATATCTTCATATCTTCATAGTTCATTGAGAACTGAATAGCTTGAGAGCTAATTCTTTTTGTATTCTGAAGAGGATTTCCACTTGATTGATAATACACTGTTGGGGTTTTAGGCTGGTGCTTTCCCCTATGATATATTCTGTGTTATGTGTGATTGATTCCTTCTTATCAGTTATATGTGTTCATGCTTGATGTTTCTCATGGTTGATTAGCTTCTGAGAATTTTATGGTAGATGTAGATCTAGTATTATGCTTTAGTACATCGCATATATCAGTTTGATCTACAGGTTAAATTTCTACATGATATCAGTGTGCTAGCTGATTTGTAGAGAAAATTCTACAACTAAAGCAAAATACAAGATCTACTTCTACAACAAACTTGTGGAAGCTTAATCGAATATGAGCAAGATCAAATAGAGCACATATAACTGAGAATGAGAAAGCAATCACACATGAACACAGAAGAATACTCTAGGGAAAGCCTCAGCTAAAAACCTTGATCTCTGTATTATCGTACAAGTGGAAATATGTTCAGGTTACACAAAGCTTTAGCTCACAAGATATCCATATCTTAGTACAATCAAACAATACAACTCACAGATTGAATAGACACAACATATGCCTTCCCTCAGCCCTCCAAGCCTCCTATTTCCTTGCGCATTTTCTCTTGGGGTCCAATGCTACCACCTATGTATATTGGCCTCATCACACACTCATCAAACTCAAAAGTAACTACGCAATCTCCAAGGAATGAACTCCTTCTGCATGCAAGAAATATCATCCATGGAATATTCCTGCAACTGATAGTACACTATCCCATCACCTGATCTCAACCGGGTCTCTTACTAAACTAACATGCATGAGTTATTTTTGAGAGAATATTCAGTTATCTGAAGTGCAACAGTTACGTGCATGCATGCATTAACTAACTGAACTCACAATCAGTTCCACAAACTGTTGGAACTAATCTAATTGGACTTAACTCAGATAACTGAGCTAACTAATTACTACTCAAGGTACAACTCATCATGATCTCCTTAATCAAGGGATAACTTCCTTAATCAATGGAGAAACTATTGCATGTCTTCACATAGAATTCATGTTTGATTTCCTACAACTAATTAACTCAAAATGAATTAATTAATTATTTTACAAACAATTGCTAAGATCAAATTCAAATTTCAATTCTCAATTTTAGTTCAGAGACTAACTAAAATTGGAATGTATCCCGAAATGCTATTTATAGCAGTGCTATTTTTGGCACTTCTATTTTTAGCATTTCTTGTTGCTATTTTCAACACCCCCTCTTAACAAGAAATGGATTATCAGTAACCCCAATTATGCCTCTGTGGAACTTGAACTTGCATTTTGACAATGCCTTAGTCAAAATATCTACATCTTGTTCCTCAATCGAAACATACAACAACAACATGATCCTCTTCACCACACAGTCTCGAAGATAATGGTATCAGATACCAATGTGCTTGGACCTATCATGAAAAACTAGATTCTCTGAGAGTTTGATACAACTCTGATTATCGCAGTAGAGCATAGTTGGATCCATCCTCTAACCAAACAATCCCACTAGAATATTCTACATCCAAATGGCCTCGTATGCTGCCTGATTGGTAGCCATGTATTCAGCCTCTGCTAAGCTAAGTGCAACTGACCTATGTTTCCTGATGTACCAGGAAACTGCAGTTGAACCAAGGTTGAAGATTCCTCCAGAAGTGCTCTTCCAGTCTAATGGACACCTTGCCTAATCCACATCTGTGAAGCCTTGAAGGTTCACTCCCTCTGTCTATATATACCATAATCCATATTGAGATGTGCCTCTAAGGTATCTCAGCACATGCTTTGCTGCTTTCCAAAACAACTTGGTAGGCTGAACCATAGCATGACTAAGCTAGTTCATCGCAAAGCATAAGTGTGGTCGTGTGTTCACTAGATACATTAGTGAACCCACAAGCTGCCAATAAACAGTAGCATCTACTACCTCACCGGAAGTAGCATCCTCCTTCCTCCAGTTACCAACTAGAGGAGTCTGCATGGGTTTTCACTTCTCCTTGTGGAACTGCCTAAGTATCTCATTGGCATACTTGCCTTGAGACGCAAAAACTTCTCCATCCTTCTGCCACACTTCCATGCCTAGAAAGTAGTGCATAAGACCCATGCCTTTCATCTTGAAATATCTTGCATGGTCCTCCTTGCAAGATTTGATCAACTGATCATCACTTTTCAAAATCACATCATCAACATAAAGAAAAATGATCAATGGCTTACCTTCTACCATGATGTGGTAAAGGTTCGCATCTACTTCACTCTTGGTGAAGCCCAACCTGGTGAAATAGTTGTTGATCTTGGTGTACAAAGCACTGGGTGCTTGCTTCAGCCCATACAAAGCCCTCTTGAGTCGGTACACATTCGACTCATGATCGAAGGTCTTGAAACCTTCTGACTACTCAATGTACACCTCTTCCTCAATCTTTCCATTGAGGAATGCTATCTTCACATCCATCTGATGGATCTTCCAACCCATCTAAGCTGATAATGCCAACATCGATCTAATAGATGAGTACCTTGCTACAGGAGGAAAGGTCTCATCGTAGTCGATCCCCTTAACTTATGAGAAACCACGAGCAACAAACATTGCCTTATGTTTCTCAACACATCCATCAGTTGCTTACTTTACCTTGTAAAGCCATCTAGAACTCACCATTGACTTGTCCTGAGGTCTTGGGACAACATCCCAAACATAGTTTTGAATGATGGAGTCATACTCCTCTAACATTTGCATCAACCCAGACTGGTTGTTGCACTACCTCCTCGAATGAAGAAGGTTCAAACTCTACAAACTCCCCAACCAGGGCCATGTAACTAGTGTACTACTTAGGCAACCTCCTATATCTGCGTTGAGAAGATGGCTGTCTCACATTCTCCTGTGCATCCAGCATCAACCTATCAACTTCCCTTGAGTGTTTCCGCCCATCTCTGGAAGACTTAGCATGAGTGGATGTCTCCACTCCCGAATCCTCTGCTGCAGCTACTCTGCATCAATCTGAGGCTCCTCCGCCTTAGGAACTGAAAGTTCCTCCTCTACATGCAACTTGAGCTCCCTCTCAAGTGATACTCACATGGCTTTCTTCTCGTCGAAATTCAGATCTCTGCATACCACTGTCCTCTGACTGGTAGGTAGGAACACTCGATAGTTGTGGGGTGTATCAGTGTACCCCACAAGTATTCCCAACTCATCTATTGGATCTAGCTTCTTCCAGGCATCTTTGGTCACATGGCAATACACCGATGATCCAAATATCCTAAAGTGACTCACATCTGGTTGCTTCTTGGAAAAGGCCTCCATAGGTGTCTTCATTCCTAGTATACGGTGAAGGCTTCTATTCTGCAAGTATACTGCTATATTTCATACCTCAACCCACAAATGAAGTGGTAGGCTTTGTTCATGCAACATTGCTCGAGCTGCTCCCACAATCGATCTATTCTTCCTTTCAGCCACCCCATTTTGCTGTGGGTTATGGGGTGTCGTCAACTTAAACTATTGGGAGACATACTCTCCACCATTGTCGCTATGCAAGACCCTTATTTTGTTTCCAGATTCTTTCTCTGCCAAGGCTTAAAACTCACAAAACCTCAAGAAGGTCGGATCCTTATTTTGCATAAAGTAGATCCAACATCCACGAGAAAAAGCATCAATAAAAATAACATAATACCTTTGTTTAGCAGTGGAGGCTGTAGAGAATGGTCCACAAACATCTATGTGAACTCACTCCAGGATTGCTCCAGCTTTACTATCTCGATCCTAAAAGGAATATTTCGCATACTTATCCAAGGTACAACCTTTGCATGTATCCATCTGCCACAGTTTTCCCTTGGGAAGTCCGGTAGAAATATGTTGCATGATCTTCAAGATTCCATGGCACAAGTGGCCCAATATTCTATGCCATAGCTTGCCAACATCTTGGGTCTGCACCAACTCAGCTTTGGAACTCAATGTAGCACAGTCATCTACCTCTAGTTTGTAGAGATTCTTTACTTGAATCCCAATCCTCTTGGTATGTCCAATGCCGATATGCCTCAGGAATACCTTTCCTTTACTAAAGACTACATCATAGCCTTTATCTTCTAGCATAGCAATAGAAACAAGATTCTTCTTCAGACCTGGTACATATTTTACATTAGTCAGGGTGAGAGGAGCTGCATGATCCCTCTTAAACACAGCCGTACCTTCACCTAAAACATGGTACTTCCCATCATTGCCCATCTAGATCTGCATCTGGAGATCCTTCTCCTCCAAGGTACTGAAAATATTCTTGTTGCCAGTCATGTGGAACGAAGCTCCACTTTCCAGGTACCAAACACATCCCACCATGGATGAAACCATGCATGCGATGAGAGACAAATCCAGCTCAAACTGTGAGGCCATTGCCTCACCGTTTGATCCCTTGAAGGATCCCTTCTTTGATTTCTTTTGTGGACAATTCGTAGCATAACGACCCACCTCATGACAATGAATGCATCACAATTTCGATTTGTCAAACTTCTTCCCACTATGGGAAGAAATGGATTTGGAATGGGACACCTTCCCCTTCCATTTCCTCGCCTTACTCACTAAGGCTAGATTTTCCTCATCATCTTTCTTTGATGAGGATCCATCTCTGGTGCTTCTTCTTATCTCCTCCTACATCAAATCCGACCAAATTCGTTCCCAATATGGCAGTTTCTCTCTTCCATTTACCAAGTCATGGTAGTTATGCCAGCTCTTAGGAAGACCGAGGAGATCTAGACTCACCATGGCATCATCAGCTGTCATGATCCCTACACTTCCAAGCTCATCCCTGTAGGTGGTGAGCTTTTTCATATATGTAGAGATCATGTTGCCGTTTTCACACTTTATTTTCTGAAGCTTGTCTTTTAGTGTCAGCTTCCTCTAATCGCTGATGTTTTGATATAGATCTTTCAATATTTTCCACATTGAAAATGGTGTCTCCTTCTGATGGAGACTCAAGACTATGTGGTCTCGAACTCCCTCCAGGAGGATTCTCCTCTCTCTAGCCACACATTTCTTCCATTCCACCAATTTTGTAGCATTAGCTGTTGTCGGCTTGTCGACTTCTTGATCAATGAAGTCCTTTAGACCGTTGTCCTCTAATACTACTTCCATGTGATCCTTCTAGGCTATATACTTCGAGTTGCCATCAAGGGCATTCTTGAGTCTTAAACCATGGAATGCCATTGGTGAAATTGAGATGTGATAAGAACTCGATTTTTATATTCAGGAACTTCAAACTTCGAATTTCCCCCTTTTTTGTATACTTTTCTCTCCTTTGATAGCCTTTGCTCCGATACCATGTAGAAATTTCCCACTGTAGATCAACAAATTATATAATATACTAGAGAAAAATACAAGATCTACTTCTACAACAAACTTGCGAAAGCTTAATCGAATATGAGCAAGATCAAATAGAACACATATAACTAAGAATGAGAAAGCAATCACACATGAACACAGAAGAATACTCTGGGGAAAGCCTCAACTAAAAACCCCGATTTTTGTATTATCATACAAGTGGAAATATGCTTAGATTACACAAAGCTTTAGCTCACAAGCTATCTAGCTCTCAGTACAATCAAACAATATAGCGCACAAACTGAATAGACACAACATATGCCTTCCCTCAGCCCTCCAAGCCTCCTATTTCCTTGTGTAGTTTCTCTTGGGGTCCAATGTTGCCACCTGTGTATATTTGCCTCATCGCACACTCATCAAGCTCAAAAGTAACTGCACAATCTCCAAGGAATGAATTCCTTCTGCATGCAAGAGATATCCTCCATGGAATATTCCTGCAACTGATAGTACATTGTGCCATCACCTGATCTCAACTAGGTCTCTAACTGAACTGACATGCATCAATTATTTATGAGATAATATTCAGTTATCTAAACTGCAACAGTTACATGAATGCATGCATTAACTAACTAAACTCACAATCAGTTCCACAAACTGTTGGAACTAATCTAACTAGACTTAACTCACATAACTGAGATAACTAATTACAACTCAAGGTACAACTCATCCTGATCTCCTTAATCAAGGGATAACTTCCTCAATCAATGGAGAAATTGTTGCATGCCTTCACATAGACTTCATGTTTGATTTCCTACAACTAATTAACTCAATATGAATTAATTAATTATTTTACAAATAGCTAGTAAGATCAAATTCAAATTTTAATTCTCAATTTTAGTTCAGGGACTAACTAAAATTGGAATGTATCCCGAAATGCTATTTATAGAAGTTCTATTTTGAACACTTCTATTTTTAACATTTCTTGTTGCTATTTTCAACAAATATTTAATTCCTACTTATCTCAATTGTGTCTTTCTAACTAGAGGAGTATGTTCCTAACTATATTCTTAGTCTGGTGTGTGGTTGAGATATTCTCTCAACCAACAAATTGTATGTCTAATATAGTTTTCCTATATTGAGACAATACTCTTCTATATATGTAATATGATATTTGATTAGTGAAGTGAAGATAGTTTGCACTATCCAGTTTTATCAAATATGAGAATATCCATAAGAAATTGTCTTATGATTTCTTATAATCATTAATGGGAGAAGATTGTATATGTTTAACCTAACTATTTGATGAAATAAATAGAAGAGCCGATAAAAAATATTAAAAATTGTGGTTGACTTGTTAGTTTGTAGATGTGGTTGACTTGTTATTTTGTGTCATTGAGGCTCTCTCATGTAACGTGGAAAAGTGAAGATCCACCCGAAAAATTAAGACCTGATTGCATGCATTACCCGTGCCTCTTAAATAATAATTTGGTTAATTCGAGGAGGAAGTCTCAAAGAAATCCACCTTGCAGCTATACTCACTAACCTGAAAATTCTTCGAAGACAAACCAATCCATGTTCCATTGATACTCACTAACTTGAAAATTTCTCAGACACTAAGTAATCCACATTCCATGCATACTTCATAACCTGAAAAATTTTCAGAGACTCATCAACCTAGTAAAAAATTATCTAGAGCTTGTTGTTTTTCTTGGTCTAACAAATTCATCAGAGGAAACTGGTTGATTCATGTGTTTCTTGGTCTCACATGATAGTCCTGTGAGAGATGGATATATTTTTAGATTGTTTCAAAGCTTCAGATATAATTAGTAGTAAAAGAACAAGGACAATACACTGCGTAAAAATCCAAGCAGTGTTTCTCGAAATTATTTTCAGTTGAATCAAGTTTGCTTTTCTATAATTTCGCTTTCTTCACTATTTTAAGTTGTTGTTGTGTGTAGACACTCTACTCCGATTTACCATGGAAGGTAATATCATCTCCTAATCCAACATTGTTCACTATTTTAAGTTGTTAAGTTGTTTTTGTGTGGAGACATTTTACTATGGTTTACTGTGTAAGGTAGTATCATATCCTAATCTGATGGTTCACTACTTTAAGTTGTTGTTGTGTGGAGACATTTTACTCTGGTTTACTATGAAAGGTAGTATCATATCCTAATCTGATGTTTGAAGTGGGCTTTACTGTTTTGAGTTTCTATCAAGTCTCTGAGTACCTTATTGTTCCAGAATGGGTTCTTAGAAATATTGAGCAATATTGGTATATTTTGTTGTTGTATGTAGACACTCCACATGTAGACGCTCCACTTTGGTTTACTATGGAAGGAAGTAACATCTGCTAATCCAAGGTTTGAAGTGGGCGTTATTGTTTCGAGTTTCTATCAAACCTCTGAGTGCCATACAGTTCATAAGTGTCCTAAAAAATCTTGAGATCAATGTTTTTGGTAAACAATATCATTAGTACCCTATTGTTCTAGAAGGGGTTCTAAGAAATCTTTAGATCAATGCTAGTAAGACTTATGATATATTTCTGGATTTGAACATGAAATTTCATGTTGATAGTAATCACCAATAGCCATAGCTTTATTTAAATTAACACTTAAGATATTAAGAAAAAATTAATTGGTGTTAGATATACAATGTTACATTGAATATAAATGGAAGAGATTTCATATGGCAAGCAACCTTCAATTAAGCGAAGTGCTAGGGTGCCCCTAACGGTGAACCAGTATGCATGTGTTTAATGTTTTGAAGGGGATAACAAAGGAGAAGTAAGGTCTTTTTCTTTTTTCCTACCCTGTCCAATGCTTGTCCACTCTTCAATTCATAGTAGGCCTTTAAGATGACGTAGATTTTGAGAAATCCCTAAACTGAGACCTTTCCCTATCCCTATCGGGATTCATGTCTTCTCGTTTGGTGCAATAGTTTGGAATGTTATTAGATGATGCATTTTTACCCTGAGTATAGACATAGCAAATATATTTTCTATCATGAAATTTTATATTGAAGTAAACTCACTCTGTTTGCTTCTTTTAAATGAAATATTTACTCGTCCCTCTCATGAAATGAGTTAGATATGAATTAGATGCACAAACAAGAAATATTTAATTCATTTGTTTCTATGAAAGCAATATTTTAAATTGTAATTCTACCTTTATTATATCACACAATTTGTAGAATAAAGAGATAACAAAGTAAATTTAATGTTTTAAGGTTTTAGTGATAGAAATAGCAAGTAAATTCTAGTATTCTGTAAATTCTAATGTTCTCCTCTTGAAAGTATACGAATGAAATTAAGAATAAGAAAGAAATTAAAAAAGAGTAATGTCAAAGAAATAGAAAGAAACAAAGATTATTTTTGGAATAAGGATACCCACCTTGACTATATGTCCCAATTTCATAATTGTTTCAGAGACCATAATCCCAGGGTTGAAGCATGATTCCAAATATCCTTTCTGTCATATGTTGCAATGCATTGAGTGGCATGGCTCCTCTGATGGAAATTGTATTGGTATAGGGATGTCATAAGTTGCAATGCATTGAGCGATATGGCTCCTCTCATGGAAATTGTATGAATTTCGCAATTCGCTAAGAACCTAATCTTAGGGATGAAGTATGTCTCCACCTACAACAAGCACAATGATTACAACTAAGTAATGCTAGTTGTTGTCAGCCTTCAAACGTGTGCCTCAACTACCCATCTGTTTCCATGTGTTTTGGGCATGTCAAGTTCTTGCCATCCATAATTACAAACAATATTTTTTTATACCAACTACCTGCTTAAGCGATCCACAATTATAGAGAATATTTCTTATAATCGAGGATCCATAATTATAGATAATATTGCTCATAATTGCATATCCACAATTATAGAGAATATTGCTCATAATTGCAGAGAATATTTGCTTATACCAAGTTCCTGCTTTTCCTTCTTATACTTCTCAGCACTAGATATTTGTTTATACATAGTACTTTCTTGTCTCTGTTATACTTCTCAACACTAGCACAAAATTTTCATATGAGTTTCATATCATAGAAGAATGTTGAGCTCCAGATCTATACCTGTGGCGAGTTTAATATGGATGGCTATGGGCAAGTTTAATAAGGATGGGTATGGTGGCACATGTAATAAGGTTGTGTGATAGGTGTAAGAAATCAATGTGGGAGGTGTACTTTTGGGATCAGGCCATGTGGTAGGTGTATTTCTGGGAGCTCCTACCAATAGGCTCCACCACAGGGGGTCTAGGCTTTGGATAAATCAACAAAGGGAAATTGAAAAAGTCAGATAATCAAACTTTGGATAAAGGTGACCAAGGGAAATACAATCACTTTGGATAAAATAAGGAATCAAATTGAAAAATATTAAGTCTGCAATAAGACCCCATTGTGAATGGCTAATGAAAGTCCACATAAAATTAATTAAATAATCTTAAATATCAGTTTTTAATGGTAACTTTGGTTAAAACATTTCATATGAAAAATATCAAACACAATTAATATATGGTTTCCCAATTAAACAACAAAGACTTAAACTAATGTCCTGGGTTTCCCAATTAAACAACAAAGACTTAAACTAATGTCCTGAAGTTATCAAACTTACGATAATGTTGTTGTAAAGTTATCACCGATGATAACTAGAACTCAGGGTAATGTTGTAAAGTTAATACATTTCTCATGGTGGATTAAAACCAGGCTGCAATAAGAGGTTTATTTGCTTGTCCAATTAAACAACAAAGAAACTTTGGATAAATTTTACAATCCCTCCCGCATTGCTCGGTAGCACAAAAACTTTGGCTAAATGAATGATATAAAAAAATTCAGCGCAATTAATATAGAGTCAATCGTATAGCGATCACTATATCCCTGCTTGGGCAGTTACAATAACTAATATTATTTAAAACAATTTGGCTATGATTCAATATCATGTTAAATCATTAGTTGGAGGTGGAAACAATGCCACTTGGCATTAGTTTAACTTATTTCCAAGTTTGGACGTAACTACAATTTAATTATTGATGCATAGGTATAGAATTAGGTACAAAACCAAGTACTGAATTGAGTACTGAATTCCTGAAAAATGCTAGACTCGTAATTAGGTATTGAAATTTTGTAGGTGGAATTTTGGTTTGAATGATGTCTTGAGCTTCACAGGACATAGAGCTCTGATTCCCTCAAATGATTCCCTTCAAAGAGCTCTGCTCGGGTAAGATCCTATATCAAGAAACCCGGTTTTGAATGACGACTCAATCCATCCATGTGCTTATACGTAACTCATCATCAAAATAAAAAAAATGCGCAAAATCCTGCTCGGTGCTCAGCAGGGGCTTATTGCTTAGCAACCAATCTTCTTCTTATTATTGAAAAAACAATTATGGATACATTGTAATCTATATATATTATTTTCAAATTGAATTCTTTTGGCTCAATTATAATTATATATATTTAAACATTCGTAAGTATACACGTTCAAATTCAAATTAAAACACATTCATCTCTAAGGTAATCAAGAATAATGATTTTCAAAGTAATTAAGAATTTGAAAAGATGTAATTAAGATTTTGGAAGAATAACTTTAGAACAAGTATTTAATAAAAAAGAGTAATTTGTGAGTTAAAAGAAAGAGCTCCATATTATGAGAGACTCTAATGTTGTCTAATATTATGAAAAAACAATAATAATCTTCAAAATTATAATATATCAAAGAGTTTGAGTAAATAAGTTTCTTTCTCTCACACATATATTGTTCAACTAAAAGTATTGTTCAACTAAAAGGTCGATAAGTTGTCTAAATATGCGATGATCTTCGTTGATGGGACTCTCTTTTCTCACTAATTTTATGATTACCAAATGATTCAATAGTTTTCTCTCTTTTTTTGAAATTTTAAAGAATGACTGATTTAGGAATGCAATGTTGCTTTCTAGAGTATGCACACAATCCATTTTTTCCTTCACTAGTATTGGATGGAGGACAAGGAAATGATGCTTATTCTTTGACAAACAATGTTTTAGCTAGTTATCTTTTAAAATTCTCAATGTGACTATAATATGTATATTTCCTCTATGAAAAAAAAAAACAAAAGATCTCATAAAAAGCTAGGAATTGTAGCCAGAAAAATTCCTTTTCAAAAGAACAAAACGAAAATTCTAACTCATATGTATTTAAAAAAGTAATGAAAATTTGTAATTGAACTCACACCATTTTTTAGTGAATCCTTTCTCCCTCTCTAGTGAATTAAATTCTTAGTGCACTCCGTTCATTTAGACAATAGTGAAAAATTACAATTTAATATCAACTTTCAATGAACCATTTCTCTTATGTTTATGCATTTAGATAGACTTAATGTTGTTTTGAATCAGAGCATGTAAGGAAATAATTGAATAAATAAATAAATTAGGAATATGTTAATGGAATTTATGTTAAGTGGTTGGGAGGAATGATTGTTATTCTCTCCACCTATGTTTAATTCCCACAAATGAGATGATGAGCTCATATTAGGTATATTATTGTAATTGGTTCTAACCTTGTTGAAATACCTTAAACCTTAAACAAAATGCATATTATTGTTAGAAATGTCATAAAATGAATATATATTTAACATACTTATATAAATGTTTTCATATAACAAAATTACCAATACCAATCCAACATCTAGTTTAATGTACCATTTTCACAATGAGATTTATAATTTTTTATACAAAATTCTAAATAAATCACTACCCACTTCTTAAAAAAACTAATCATTTCATTATTATCTAAAATATATAACATATTGATGTATATTCTAGCTTGGAAGGCAATACAATATTACCCCACAAAAAAAAAATGTAATTATTAGAAACACGAGAACACTTTTATTTTTCAATACAAAAGAATGTATCCTAGCAATATAAATTAAATTGTTGGCCAATGCCTATAGGTATTAATCCATGATAACCATTAAAATACTTACTTTGTGATACATGCCAAATTTGAAAGATTAAGTAAAATTGTAAAATTAAGTAAATTATTACTTTATTATTATTATTATTTAGGAATTAACATAAGTCTTGAGGGTCATCATTAAAATCATTTTTTCTATGGATAGGTCACAAGTTCAATTCTATCGACACCCTTGGGGTCAGGCTAGGTGGTTGAGCCGACATGTTGTGATCCCTTTGGGTGGATCTTTCTAATACAAATGTTCTATGGACCTAGTGGCCATTGATCTCTCAGGTCCATGAATCACATATAGAGAAAAAAGGAATTGATATATGATTTAAACATATATTCATTTAAATGCCAATTGGGGTTATCTCAAGTGTTTGGAAATAATGGTTTCTATCTCCCCCACCCTCCTAGTGACATGCTGATCATAAATATTGTTGTAATGAATATGCGCACTCTCGCTCTTGGGTTGAGAGAGAGGATGCTTTACCTTGAAAAAAAGAACATATATGCATTTAAAAAACATGTAACAAAATAATTACCCATGAATATTATAAACCTATAAATAGTCTTTGTTATGATAACATGGCTTAGCAATACCACATTTCAGAAAACCCATGACTCATTCATATGAGCCATTTTTTTATTATTAATCAATTTAAGTAAAAGTTAAAAAGGCATGATGGCCATAATTATTGCAACAACATTACTGGAACTCCCAAGGGTCTTAGCTTTAATTATCAACCTGGGAATTGTACAAACTTAAGAGGGTTGATACTATATGTCAAACAAGAAATATTTATTTCTCTTGTTAATTTATGTAGGTGGAAATACTACAATAAAACATAGATTTACAAATACCAAGTTAGTTAATCTATGCTATTGGAAATTTGAAATTGAAATAAATAACTTGTTGAAAGGAAAATGACATATAAACCTAGTCTACCTACAATAAAGGAAGACACACTTATACACTATTTGAAATGAAAGGAAATCATAATTTCACACCTCCACTCTATCTTGCAAGGAAAGGAAAACAATCTTTTGGAATGAAATACTATACACTATAAATCCTAATTTGCAAAAAAGAACGTTCTTAAAGCAAAGCAATCAAAAGAATTGCCACATATTGCTACCTCCAAGCTCCATTATCAGTGTTTCAAGAGTGTTGTACAAATCTAAGTGAGTTTGAAAGGCTATTTGGAAACTCCTATAAGAGTCTTATTTTGCTACACGAGACAGTACAATGAGTTGGTAACCAAGTGAAATGTGAGTTTGAGAAGGGAGGGAGCTATAAAGATGCTAGAAAATGATAAAATGCATGTTAAAAAAAATCACAACATCTGGTTGCAAGAGTAACCTAGTAAAAATCAAATCTATGGGTTTCTTGTGTCTACAAAACAGGTTACAGTGCATGAAAACAATAAAGAGTGAATAATGACAAAAAATGAGTAGCAACAAAGAGAATGAACTAAATGCATGGGAGATTCGCTCAATGAACCTCTGACATATTCATGCATTCATGGCATACTAAATAATACCCTTATTTTGACTACATATTGGAAAAAACCTCTAAAAATCACATTATTTAACCCCCTAACAATATGAACCTAATACATGTTCCCAATTTAGAAAACCCCTACTTTTACTAGATATTGTAGGTATCAATTTTTTCATTAAAATGTTTTATACCCATTTATATTTTTTCATAAACTTTGAGCTCCATTTTGTATGTTCTCCAATATAAAAACCATTTTCCCCTATTATATGCTCAATATATTATGTCATTTTTCCCTCAATATATATCCTCAATATGAATGCACATAGTATCGTATTTCTACCCTAGTGAAGCCCTTGTGACTAAATGCAAAGTGAAGAAGTCATTTAATTAATGTAACTACTACAACTATCATAACCAGGTGTTGAGATAACCTACAAGAAAATATTATTCATGAAAAAATCCCTAGTTAACCATGTACAAATTCTATAAACCAATCTAATTTTTAGAAATGCTTTGTGAAAGTAAACATATGCATAATAAAAATAATACAAGAGGGATATCGGGCACTTGGGGTGGTCCTTAACCCAAGGAAGATCAAAACCCTTAGAAGAAAGACAAAATATGACCTCAAATAAGATACCACTTCCACTAACTAATAAACTACTTATTGTAACAACCCCTGATTGATTTTCCATGTAAATAAAACAAGACCATGGTCATGGGACACACATTCCAATTTGAATGGTGGGAGCAACATCGTAGTGGGAATCACTCAATTTATTTATGGATATGGAAATTGTAAAAGGATCTGGAAAAGGAAAAGAGTAATTAATTGGCATTTAATTATGAAAATAAAGGAAAATAGGGGAAAAGGAATGTGAAGAGACACATATTTTCATGCTAAGGAAATTATAAGAAAAAGTTAAGAAAATAGAGGCATCAGTGATAAAATGGCACCTGAAAATCAATTGACATATTTTTATCATTCATTGATCAACATCAACTAAGGAGAAGGAATAATAAATTGGAAAAGAAAGTAAGGAAAGAAGGAGTGCACAAGAGAAATGTTGGATAGTGGCAAGTAAGGACAAAAACTAGATATGCACTGCATGTAATAGGTGGCATGTGTGATTTCCATGCTGATTTTTGGATTCATGGTATATGCATGTGATTCCATGGTTATATGTTGTCATTAACATGGAGATTTTCCTAGATTGGTAGTGGTTTTATCCTTTTATTTCCATTTCCTAGATAGCCATTGTGTTGTGGGGTTTATACTTATTTTTCTCATTGGTGCTCAAGTTACCGATGGCTGAGGGTTGGAACAAATGCTTTGAAATTTGTGGGATAGCTTGGGTTGAGTTAGTTGTTCCTAGAGCCATTGGTTTGGACAAATGCTCTAGAGCTCTTCGTGGGTTGAGTTATTGGTCCCTAGAACCATGGTTGGAACAAATTCTCTTGAGCCCTAGAAGGTTGTGGGTTGAGTTACTAGTTCTTAGAGTCCATGACAACTTGGATAGAGACTGATCTAGTTGAAGTTAGTGATTTCTGGATCCTAGAGGTGGAATCACTGTGGCTAAGTGTTGAGGTGGTTTGGCCTTTAGAAGCCCTGATTGGTTTTGTTTTGGTTTATTCCATGTGATCCCACATTCATCCTTGGAATATGCCGCATGGGGGGGGGGGGGGG
>APFE031612456.1:0-47372 GCA_000404065.3 Pinus taeda
TGTTACAACTACCAAAATTGTAACCTTGGATAAGAATGAGGCTTAGTAGTATTTCCAACTCTTGTTAATATGTTCCTTGGTCCCTTATCGATCTTTGAAGGACCTCTAGAAAATCTCTAACATAACTCAATGATGTATCTGTAAGAATGTTGGGAGACATCTTCTACACCCATCAACTTCAAAAGCTCAATATAGTCATCTCAGTTTCCTCTCAGTAATAAGACACAATGTGTCAGGAGCCAAGCCTCCTTATATTTCCCTTTGTAGGTTGCATTTAATTCTTTCAACGTAGTCTTCAAGTCTGTGTTGTTGCATTACAAGAACCCCCCATTTATGTATTTATAAAAAGAAATAATGGGTACCCTTATGTTTTCAATTTTTTTCATGTCATATTTACAATTTTTTATATCTATTTAATTTATAGTTAAAACCTTTTTAATGGTTTAATTTTCCTATGTATATGTGTGTGTGTGTGTGTCCATTTTAAACATATGTGCATCTAAATAAACCATTTTGGGTAAATTCATGACTTCATTATGAGGACCCTAACCCAACTACTCAAGAAAATTCATTAAACCAACATCACAAAACTACCATGGGCTACGTAGTTGATATTCCATGTAACTATCTACTATTTATAGTAGACGATGATATTTCCATCCCGTCCTTGGGTCCTCAAGTGAGCTCCTTTAGAATAACATTGCAAAACTAGCTAAGGTCATAGTTGTCCATCAATTCTAGGAAACCTTCCCCATTAGAAAACAATAATATTACTGTCTTGTCCTTGGGTCCTCAGGCTTATTCTTCTCTCAAAATTTTCTTTATCTAAAGTTGTCATGCCACAAATCTCACTTATTTCATGTTTATAAACTACCATGTCCCTTGTCCCTGGGTCCTTGACCCTTTCTCATAATCAAACTTCACATACAGTTTGGGTTGTGAGGCTAAGGATTAGGGTTAATCCCTAGTTAAGTCAATTTAATTTTTAATTAATTAATTTATCATGGCTAATTTTGTAATTAAATAACGTGCTTGCAAAGCCTATGTTCGAATGCTAGTCTTTTCATGTTGTTAATGCATCACCCTACAAAGCATAATTTAGCTGTCTCACACATATTTTCCATTTAAACTCATAAGTGCACTTATGGCTTATCAATGAACACTTGATTTCCCTTGGATATTACATTGGTTTTCTCTATCTTGCTTATTGCTTCCATTATACTCGTAGGTCACACATACAAAATCTGCTTTAGCAATTGATATCATGGTGGGAAAAGGCCAAGAAAACATAAAAGGTTGTGCAAAAGGAGTCCCAAAGCCCTAAAATGGAGGATTTTGATGAAAATAAACCAAATGTGGGGATATTTTTAGAAACTACATTTAAATTTGAGGCCAACAACTTATCCAAGTGGATATTGGCAGCCACCCACCTATTCCACTTAGACCTCCATTCAATTTCTTTTCTTTCCTTGTTTATTTTCGCATTTACTATTTTTAGCAGTTTTTCAAGCCCTACACTTCCAGAGAAATTTTGACCACCTAAATGATGTTTTTTTTGAGGTTTGCTTCCCCCCACGTCAAGGACTAGTGGGAAACCTACTATGAGAATAAAGATGAAAGTATGCCCTCACATTTTTCATCTACACCCACTTGGAATTCATTCCGGGATGCCATCAAGGAGAAGTACTACCCTATTGGGAGCTATGAGGATAAATACATAAAGTGGACCACATTGCGGCAAGGAAGAGACCAGGATGTGCGAGAGTTTATCAATGTTTCCGATACCATTTTCACAAAGTTGGGTATAAAGAATTCTAAGAAACATTTGGTACTCAAGTACCGTGACTACCTACACAAGTACATCTAGGATGAGATGGAGTTCCTGGACATCTTGCTTGGCACAATGTCAAGATTGAGTAGAAGTTTAAACAAAAAAAGTGAGACTTTGGAACTACGAATCTGAAGCAAGGGAAAGGCACCCCCAAGCCACAAAACAAAGAGAAAATCCAAGGAGGGGCGAGCTAGGATATCTTGACGAAGCTGCAAAGACAAAGAAGGACATGGGAAAGTGGTGTGAGTTCCATAAGAGCTCCACTCACAACCAAAATGAGTTTTGGGAAAAGCAGTCACTAGTGTTCGAGCTCAAGGCTTCTGAGTTAGACGTATGTTTCGACTTTGAGTCAGAACGTGAAGAGGGAAATGACAAATGGCATCAGATCATTGACGCGGAGCCTAGTGCCACTATGACCACCATCAAGATCGAGAATATCAAGCTTGAAAATCCAAAAGAGGGGGAACACCTATTCCACTCATAGATATGGGTGAAGGGTTCTCCACCGTAGTTCATTGTCAACAACGAGAGAAAAAATAACCTCATTTCAGTAGAGGTCGTGAAGTAGTTGGGCCTACCAACTAAAACACATCCACAACCATACATCATCGAGTGGCTTCACGACGGATGAGATCTTCGAGTCAGCCAACAATGTCACCTTCCCTACATAATCAAGCCCTTCATGGATGAGGTATTGTGTGATGTGATCCTATTGAAATTTGTGATGTATTATTAGGAAAACCATACTTATGGAAGCGACATGCTATACATGAGTCTAGACCTCGCTCTGTTATTATTTCTTTGGGTAGTAAGTTATATAGGATACCAGAGGTAGCCCCACCTACGACCATCTCCTTGATCTCTGTTAAGCAATTCAATAAGGTCATCTCTCAGATTGGGAATTTTTTTCTTTCTAATTTGCTCTCAAAGTAAGGGGAAGGTCCTAGCCACATCCATGGCCTCTGGTAAGGGTTCCTCCAAGTAGTATAAGTAGGTGGATACAATTGTGGAAGAATACAGGCACATCTTCTCCTCACCCATAGGGGTACCCTTGCATTGTCAGGTCAAGCATTTGATTGATCTTACTCTGGAAGATCCTCTACCCAACGGGCCGATATATCACTTCTCCATTATGGAAAATTAAGAGATCAAGTGGAAAATCTAGGAGTTTCTGAAAAGGGCAAATCCAACCAAGTTCCTTACCTTGTGTGAGCTTGATTGTACTTGTACAGAAGAAGGATGGGACCTGGAGTATCTTCATTGATTATTGGGCATTAAAAAAAATTGCTGTCAGAAATAAGTATCTAATCCCACAGATTGATGACCTACTGGATCAAATCAAGGGGGCCAAGTATTTCACTAAGATCAATATGAAGTCTAGTTATCACCAGGTTCCAATAGAGTCCACAGATGTATGGAAGACCGCCTTTAAATCCAAGGAAGGCATTTTTGAATGTTTGGTTATGCCCTTCAGGTTGAAAAATGCCCCTACTATTTTCATTCAGGATCAGCCAACCTCGACCACTCTAATAGAGCTTCGCAGCTTTTTGGGCCTTGCAAATTTTTATCGGAGGTTCATGTTGGGATTCTCCCATATTACTTGGCCTTTGAGTCAGATTACTAAGGGTAAGGTGAAAGAAAAGTTTTCCTGGTCCGAGTCCCAACAAGAGGCATTCGTTGAGTTGAAGCATTGCCTCTACTCTGCACCAATACTCACATTGTGAGACCTACTATAGCCATTTGATATCGAGACAGACGCCTCAGACTATACTATTGGTGTAGTCCTCACCCAACAGTGGCATCCAGTGTCCTATCATAGTGAGACACTTTATGATATAATTCAGAAGTACCCCACCTATGATAAAGAAATGTATTCCATCATGCAAGCTTGTTGACAATGGAAGCACTACATTCTGGGGAAGGAGACGGTCATCCACATCGATCACTGACTTATTCATTTGATACAGACATAGGGGTAGTTACAGAATGATCACCATTAGAAGTGGTATACATATTTGCAACAATTCCAATTGAACAATAAATACAAAAAGGGCAACACCAATCATGTTACAGCCTGCCTCATCTGACCCCTAGTTGCAACATTGACTACTGTTCTCAACTCTTGTGGTCATGAGACCTCTCGATGGTTGCAACTATATAAAAATGATCCAGAGTTAGCCTCCACATACCAGATGCTAGTAGATGGAAAGAAAGTTCACGATTTCCACTCTAGGACACATATTATGCTACCTGGGCCACCTTTGTGTTCTTTCAAGCAAGTGTGCCAAACTGATTTGGGAGGCACACTACAGTCAGGTCGCAGGACAATTTGGTGTGGAGAAAATTGTGGTTTTACTACAAATGTACATTTATTGGCCCAAACTCTAATTAGATAATGGGAAATATATCAGATTTTTCACTGCATACACCACCTCCAAGCCAACCATCAAGAAGTAAGTCCTGTACACTCCTTTGCCCACTCCCATCCAACCATGGGAATCCATCTCCATGGACTATATGTCTGGCCTCCCTTCTACCACACATGGTAATGACTGTGTATTTGTGGTTTTGTATAGATTTTATGAGATGGCTATATTGGCATCCTACAAGAAGAGTATCACTGCAGAGGGCACTACCAAAATCTTCTTTAAACGAGTATGGGTACATGTTGGCATTCCATAGACCATTATTATCAGATTGGGATAGTAGGTTCATGAGCACATTCTGAAAAAGCCTCTCAACACTATTGGACACCAAGCTCACCAAGTCGACTGCCTTCCATCCCCAGATTGATGGTTAAACAGAGGTCGTCAATAGGATGATAGTGCACATACTCTGCATGTAGAATTCAAAGCATCCTTGAACCTAGGATGGGAGCTTCCATATGTGCAACACAGTTATAATAGATCTCTCCATAGCTCGACTGGTCGTAGTCCCTTTCCATCTAGTCTAGGATTTCAACCATTGTGTCCGATTGATGTTGCCATGCCTCGCATAAATACACAGATAGAATCCACACATGTATTGTCCAAGGCTAATAAAGTGACCAGATTTATTAAACACATCCAACACATCCGCTAGTAGGTTAATGACATCCTAGAGAATTCAAGTACACGTAGTGACATGATCAACATCGGGTGCCACACAAGTTTCAGGTGGGCGACAAAGTTTGGTTGCATTTTCACAAAGAATGCTTTACTGAAGCTCATCATAAGCTAAAACCACTTCGTTATGGTTGTTACACCATTACCAAGGCCGCGGGAGACAATGATTTTGATCTTAGCGTCCTCCCATTCCTTGACCTGCACCTAGTGTTCAATGTGGACCACCTTCGGTCATACTTCCCACCATTACTGGACACATCCGAAATTGTAGAACAACTCACACCAATAGAGTTAAACCTAGACCGCATGGAACAAGACACAACTAATCAAATTTTGGACACACATGTGAAGAACACTCACCAACAAAAGATCCAACTATTTTGGGTTGTCAATGCTGGCCAAATCCTACACCAAGGAAAGTGGCTCACCAAGGACTAGGTTCAACATAAATTTACTCACCTCATGGAGGCTTTGCATGCAATGGGGACCATTGCTTCCTAAGGGGGGAGGAATGAGCCAGGTGGATATTGCTGGCTACCCACCTATTCCACTTATACCTCTAGTTGGTTTCATTTGTTTCCTTGTTTATTTCAACATTTACTAATTTTAGCACTTTTTCTGGTCCTGAACTTCTGGAGCAGTTTTGACCCCTTAAATGGAATTTTTTTGAGGTCTGCTATGTTGTATTATTTCTGGAGCACAAGTGTACCAAAAAACACCCCCTTAGCAGTGAATTTTTACCTACAAAGGATCACAGTCAAATTTAGTGTTGTTAGTGGACAGATTTACATAAATACAACATGGTAAATAATGGATACAATGCATACAAAAACATAAACTTAAAGAAAGAGGTGCATGAACATAACAATGCTAAAATGGAGAAAACACATCAATACTATATGGAAAATCTCCCTTTATTGATTGCTAGTGGTAGAGGTTGAATATAGTCAGAATACTAGAGCACTTGAAGAGAATTCCTTGAGCCAAGGAGCTCAATAATCTTCAACAAGAATGTTTCTCTTCCTTAATCTCTTTGAAAGTTTCTCCTCTCTCTCAAAGAAGTGTGAAGACACTCTGAAGGGTGGATTTTTATTCATTCACTAAGATGTTTGTTTGCTTAGAAGAAATTTTGCCAACATGCTAGTGCTCTTCACTTCCTTGGCTCAATAATGAAATGGTGGTTTCTTACAAGAAATTTGGCCAGCATAACAATGTCTCTTCTTTTTGGCTCTCCCATGGCCTATTTATATAGAGTTTTTTGAATCCGTCTTCCCTCTCTTGGTACATGTATGATAAAGACACATGAGTAGGACAAGATGATTCCATTGAGGGCTGCACTTCTCCAAGGCAACTCAAATTCATTTGTACTAGGCTGACCTCATATTAAGAAATCAGATCCAAGTGTGTGGAGTGGTCTCGGATTGCTGAGTCACCTTTTCTGCAACCACACGACTTTTTTGGTGATATGCCATGAGTGCATGTTTATCGAAGAAATATACACACTACCCCAATTAATTTCCTTTATAAACTTTAGACCTTAGGAGAACCATTGATTTTTGAATCTTTGTAATGTATTCCACTGGAAAATTGCCCACTTGTGCATTCTGCTGGACACTTTTAATGTCTTCTAGATTGTACTAGAATGTGTATGATTTTCTTGTATTAATAATTACTCCTTGATGTGTGAGATTAGGAGCAGACGTATAGCCATAATGCATCATGTTTTCACTTTGTTTGGAGAGTCTGATTATCCTTTTGAGAGAGAAGATAATTTGTCTTAGAGAGGAGTAGAGAAAAATCCTTGACTGAGTATAACTGATGCCCATTCTTTGGTGGAAAAAAACTTCAATCATGGTGTATTATATACGAGGCGGGTATGTCCCATGCTCGTTATGATGGCTAATCAGAACTAGTTACAATTTGGACAACAACTGATTTGAGTCTAGTCAACTTTTTTGGTTGTTGACCTATTGATAGGTGATGATGGTTATTGTTGACACCCTCAAGGGCTCTTTCTAGTCAAATAGCCGAAATATTCTTTTCCTATGCATATCTTGGTGAAGCACATTAGATTGGATGGGTGCTATGGTATGCATATATATTTGGTGGTATGTACCTCTCCCACCTCAAAATATAAGCACTACTGAATTAGGTGCTTAATGAAGCGGGGGTCTTCGACTATGCAAACATGCTACAATAGTAAAGTACGACACCACCTTAACATGAAATTTTGAGTTGATTGTCAAATGTCGATAGAACTGGTGACATCACTAGACAATAATGGTTCCCATTATGCCACCTGAGGATATCCCTATTAAGGGAGGGAGTATCCAAGGTACTACCTCTTTCCTGGAATACATTTGATAAAGTCGACAGGAAAGGGGTGTCATCCTCCCGACATGGGGAGTTGGGAAATATGTATAAACAAATTGTAATAAATTGGGTCAGATAGTCATGATAACATGGGATATTGATATTGGAGTATACAGATAGATCTTATGAGGTCAAAGATCGAGATGCAAATGGCGACAGTCAAAACATGCTTTCTGATGATCCTAGAGCCTGTAGGATTTTCTAGGTTGGGTGTAAGTAATTTTTGACAGACGTGAAAAATGGAGGTGGTTTTTTGATGAGTTGTGACCAAATATGATCAAATACTGACAGTGGGAGAGGGCCTTGGATTGTAAAAATCAAATATGGATGGGAGATTTTTTTTTTTTTGAAAGAATCTTTCTACACTTTCTAAAAGAATAGGGTTTGGTTTGGACGTACAACCATGGAGATAGGTGCCCCATAATGATAGTAACTTGTAAGAAGGTGTAATATATCTACTGAGGCTGGGGTCCCCATTAGTTGGTCTCCATGTTGGGTGGGTGGGTGCAGTGCTACAAATGGGCTATTTGATGTAAATGAACGATATGACAAATGTAGGATGCAAAGCTACATATGTTATTATTTTTATGGGGGCCCAAGAGAATGGGGTGAATGCATAAATGAATGTCACGTAATGAGGCTAAAATTTCATATATGTATGTCATATTTATCCCTGGCTAAAGTGATTGGTCATGGCTCCCTTGTTTGAAGAAGTATCTACAATGATGAAGGGAGCCATGGAGGGGGGGGGGGTTCTATTGACCAACGTGAATTCTTATCATGTACAAGTGTGATATGGTGATAAAAATGGTGGAGATGTTGGATATTATGGCACATTTTGGAGAAATGATGTTAGGATATGCAAAGATTTCTAGGGGGAATCCTATCATGCTGAGTGGAGAATGATAACTGCTCTTTTTCGCTTATCGAGGTGCTAGTTGAAACTAACCATGTGTGATATTCCTGCAATGGATACGACCAACACCTGAAGTGAAAGCATCATTCAAGACATAAATATGTAATGAAATTTATGGAATTAGAGAGACAGAGAAATACTTGACATGTACAGTAGGTCAAAAAATGATTTTTGGTGTTTTCGAGAATGGAGGGTTCCATGATGAAGATGGTGCGGGACTGATCCTTACGTCTCTTTTGATTTTGTGAATGGATATCCAAAGCTTCTACAATGTTCCCACAAATATGGAAAACATGGTGATAGATAGGGTTGAGGGGCCCAAATATCAATCATTTGCATTGTTGAGTTGTGGAGGTCAGAGAGATTTCCTGGAGCATTTCTTGCCATTACAGTTAGCTTGTGTACTTGGGATTCACGCTGTTAGAGACAGGTTGGATCCTGAGCCCATACTTGTGTAATGTTTGGTCCAGTAGATTAGGTTATCCGTACAAGGGTCCCCTATGCATCTTTTTGAGTCCATTTTTGAGGACCGGGTGGGTGACTCAGCTTGAGCGGCATGGTCTTCGTGCAAAATTGAGTTTATGCTCAAAGACCCCACGTATAATGAAAACTCAGATGCGTGTTGCATGCATCTGAGTTTAGCCATTGCTCGATGAAACTTGTTCAAGGTTCATTGCATCTATCTTAGGCAAATGCGTGCATCTGTATGGGATACAGGCGCATGCACCATGCATCTGTTCAAGAAATAGGTGCGCGGTGGGGGAAAATGGGTTTTTTGCCCCCATTCTGGGTTTGTGAGGACCTTAAGGGTTCTCCTTTATAATATGTGGCATCCTTGATGGAAGGGTGATCTAAAGAGAGCAAGAATGAACTCCTCCACAAAATATAGTGGCATAGGATGCTGGTGTGAGGCAGTAGCTCGTGCAATGGGTGTTACTGAAGTTAACATCTACTTTGTGACTGATTTTATGCCATGAGGGGATGTTCTTTTGTATCCCCTTCTAGGAGGTGATGCTAGCATGCAGGTTTGGGATGAGAAGCATTGTGGTCAAGACCTTATCGTAGATGGATGCATGAGGATCATGGTAGTAGAGGATCTATTCAAGCGAGTAACAGTGGTTATGATTGTTAGACTAGTGGGGTCGGTGTCCCCCAACTGGTGCTTGGGGCCACATATCTCTGTTTTGCAGCGACTTCAGGCAAGGGCATTTTTTGACTGGGCCTGACTAGTGTTGAAGGGCACAATGTCATAGCTTACCCATGTTCAGCGCTTGACGCTGAAGAGTTTTGGTTACAAGAGTGTGTTATGCAGCATAATCTATGAGAGGGTGGTGATGCTTCATCTTGTACTTGCAGTACCAGCTGAGCCACCTTGGGAGCCTCACATGCACCATTGGGGATAGGCCATGCCTCGGGAGGTAGGAGGAGAGGTGGGTCGGTATTGGATCGACGTGGTATGGCATTGGTTTGAGGCAAACCCATAAGTGATTATGGACTATCCATACGATGGGGTTGACTTCTGAGGAGATCCAGAGATGGGGCTAACTCCAACTGCTGCCTGGGGGCGATAGGTATATGATTGTTATTTCTACATTTGTATACATATGTCTTTTTTCATGTATTTATGATTTACGATGATATTAACACTATTATTTGTTTACTTACAAATGCCAGACTATGAGGGCATCCCTTGGCCTTCCTGGTTTTCCATGACTCGAAACATATGGGGGTTGCGGGGGATGTACCTATTCCTCAAAGACCCCAGATACTGAGGTCTCTAGTTGCTCTTGGAGAGCGACCAGGACAACAACATCGGATGGAGATTGTTGGGCCCTCTAGAGAGGGGGCTATTTATATAGTTCGTCTGATCGCACAAGTTTAGGAGGTTAAGCCACGATGGGATGCTATAGAGGAGTAGTTAAAACGGTACCGTGACTCTTGGTGATGAGTGGAGACCTTGATTGGAGGTGTGCCCCTTGAGGGATGGGCTCACCTTCCAGAGTCTATGGTTGAGATCATGATGTCCCAGGAGTAGGAGCATTGGACAGATTTGCAGTGTATTGCTATGGCGGCGGCTACAACTCATCCTATTTTGGCTCCTGATGCATAGATAGTGCCACCAGAGCCTTAGCAAGGCTGGTTATGTATTTCTCTTTTGAGATGACGTATGTAACAATGTAAGAACACATTTTATGAGGATGCTCCCCTATATTTTTTGATAAATTATCATTCCTGGTCTCGGGCCAGTGATTTTTGTACCTCTATATATATTTTTTGATGTATATACAAGGCATTTTTTGGCAGCTCTCATGGTGTGATATGTTCATCCATACTTGTTGGTGTATTTCTATGTTGATGTTTATAGATGTATCTTGTGTTTGATGTTTTTACATATCTTGATGGTTATATATGTGTGATGCATGCTAGTCTAGGATTTGATTAGAGATGCGATCAACTACATGATTTTGATCTCTAGGTATATGTGTAAATGTGATTTGACCAAAATGTCTAGCTAACCTTTGTGTCTGTGGATACTTGCGAAAAAGGAATGAATCACAAACTTGGAATGTCCTATTTAAATGTGAAAAGAAGAGTTGGGAATCAAGGAATACATGTTGGAAACAAATGGCTAGGTGGTGGGCATAAGCCAGGAGGCTTATGACGGCATGCTATTCTTCTTGATCATTGGTGGCTGACCCAATACATAGCCCATTGAAGAGATAAGGTGCTCGGTCAGGAGAGTATATGGCCCATGTTGTGGCGATGAGATTTTGTGACCATCAAGTGTGCTGTCAGAAAACCCATGATGATAAGATGGCAGAAGATCCACCTGTTTACATGAGAGAAGAGAGGAACATTTAGAAAACATCTATGATGAGGTTATCACCATAAACAATAAGTCTTCATACATACATGCTTACTCTAACATTTTATGGGTGAATTTTTCTAAGGTAGAGACCATTGACGGGGTTTTTTAGGCAAGTCCCTTCAGGCTCTGATAATATGTATGCCCCCTTTTGGAGGTAATGTTTGATTATGTATGGGCCCTTCCAAAGTGTTTCAAACTTTTGTGGTACCATGCACATGGTTTCTATGAATTGGTTCAGTGCTAATCGAATAGATTGTATGAGAGGTGGGGCTACTCATGTCATGGGATGTTGATGCCTTGTGGTTATTGTATGACTAGATATCTTGTGGAAGTATCCATCTCTAGGGTGGGGTCTGGTTATTGTGAGATAGGACATCCTGTGGAGGTATCCATCTCTGAGTCAAGGTTTTGTTCTTGCATGGCTTGTTTGCGTGGGTTTGTTTTAGTGCTTCTCTTGCTGCACGAAATTGTGTAAGGTACTAATAATTCCTTGTATGATGGAATCGAGAGCATATGCAATAATAACACTATGTGATTTTTTCTTGGTTTGAGAGGAGCTTATAGGAGATTTGGGCTACAAAGAGGAAGATATCGTTGAATCGAGTCAATTCACAACATTTATTGATCAAATGATTGGGTTTTTCGCACGATGCACATATAATGGGAGACGTCCTTTGCTAGGTGTTTTTTGATTGTTTTGGGCCCGGTCTAGCATGGTGATGGTGATGGGAGGTGAAATGGTAGGGGTCTAGTCGTCATTTGTCCTCGAACATATGTAAGACATATAGGGGTCCTTCTTCCTTGGGTGGTGGGGTGGGTTCTATGGATTCTGTATCTAAGTCCAGTAAGTCTGTATTTTCTTTTAGAAAGTTACGTATGAAATTTGTAGTTTTTCGGAATTGAGGGAGGTGAGGGAACCTCCTTTTATGATGGTCCTCCCCATGGATTATACATATGTGGTATTGCTGTCTATACCTCTTTCTTGGATCCTCCAGGGTGTTGGGTTGGACTTGGTACCATGTGCATAATTCTGGGCACCAGTCTACCGAATGGGTAGGGTCGTCACATATAGCACAAGGTAAAGTGGAGGGGTGAAAATATGGCTTACTCCATCCTCGTGTGTTATAGGTGGGTGTAGAGCTGGATGATGCCTCTTCCTGTATGTAGAAGATGTTTTGGCATTTTTGTCATTTTGTGGAGATGGGGTTGGCGCTAAGGATTCATTTCTCATGGTCTGGATGAGACATTTTAGCATCTTTTGGAGTTCAGGGATATTTGGATAATGGTGAGTGTAATGCCCATGTTTATCGCATATGGCGCAAACATGGTGGGTGTGTACTTCCTTGTTACATAAGGGTATGGATTTCGCTCCTTTTGGTGTAGCTGAGGTTATAAATGTGTTGGAAGCATTCATTATTGCTTTTAGTTAATCTATTTCAGGACATATATGAGCATGGTGCCTGAAATCCTCACATAATGCGAAGGGTTGCATGGGTTTGGAGGAGTTGGAAGTTTTTCCTTTTTTGCCATTTTGTTTTACTTTTCTGGTAGCTCCAATTTTGGTAGGTGTTAGATGATTTTGGGTAGGGGTGCTCCTCTGAAATGGAGGTAGCGGGAAGATTCCTTCCTACATGTATCCTAACTCAGCTAACACAGTCATGGGGGTTAGGTACCAAACTAGTTTTGCGAGAGTCATATTTGGTAATGTGAGGGTTGCCATGGCTTGTTGTGAGATGAACCTAGGTGGGGGGAATAATAAAAGGGTTTGCGTGATTGCAGGGGGTAAATATATGACTTCTTCAGTTGCAGGTGTTGAGGATTCTAGAATTGATTTCGGTGTTTGGGCAGTGTTTGATGAAGTTATCATGAAAATTGGTGCTTTGGTATTTTGGACAATCTATTGTATTATCAGAGGCTCTCCTAGGAATGTTCCTAGGAGACTTGATGGGTTAAAATGGCTTGGACTGAGCTCAGTGTAAGTAGTCACCACTTCTAGGGATACTAAGGGCAACACACCATATGTTGTGCATGAAGTTGTCTTCTCGTAGTATGTGAGTTGATCAATGGTATTGACCTTTCCCTCATGGGGGGAAATCATGATTATGAATGCTAATGAGGTTACTGTGAGAATTTTGTACATATAGCTTTGACCTAGGAACATATTCTAATCCAACTAGGCGTCAAGTACTTCAATGTCTATTAACACAATTTTTACAACCAACTTAACTGGAACGCTAGGGTATAGGTCGACGGGGGTAGAAGGGAAGCCATCATACACTCTGAGTGTTATGTCAAAAGGCTTAAGTTCAAGGGATCCTAATTTTTTCCAAATGGATTTGGATATGATGCATGTGGAAGCCCCTTCATTGATGATGCAATGATGGATATTGATATTCTAGATTAAGACAGGGATTTGGAAAGCGATGGTTGAGGGTAGCCAAGGAATATCTTTATCCAAGTCAAAGACCATGAGGTGAGAATTAGATGATTCAATTGAACCTAAGGTGGAAAGTAGGGATTTTCGCTGGGTTGGGCATGTTTGTAGGACTTCAAGTGCTAACATAGCTGACAATGACTGAGCCAAGTCATCTACTATATTGTAACAATGGTAAGCTCTTGAATTGGGTCCTGCACATCGTAAAGGTCATTTAACCATTTTAGGTATGATATCTATGGGAGGTCGCCTAATGTTCAATGGTCTAGTAGGTATAACCTTAGATGAGGTGGATGAACTAGGTTTTGGGGGAGTCTCGTAAGTATTATTCCTCATTTTCAAGAGGACGTCATCTCTTGTCACGAAGATATCATGGTTAGGATTTTTGTTGAGGTTCCTTATAGATGGGTCTTGTTGTTAGGTGTTAAAGATTCCTTGATGGGGAAAGGGTTCCTGCATGACTGCAGTTAGCTGGCCACTTTTCCCCCTACTGTCCTACACCTTTTTTAAATCGGGAAGTTGGGGACAGTGATGGGTATAATAGCCATATTCCTTGCAGATGGCGCATGCATGATTAGTTCGAATAATGTTCTTGACCCCTTTCTATGATTTTTTACTGGCCATATCCTAGTTTTGGTTCCAGTTGGGGTTGTCCCTTCTCGGTACCCTTAGGGTTGCTGCCTCCCTGACCGAGCTCTCCCTTTAGCTTATTTTTCTATTTTTTCCTAGCACCAATAGAAGAATTAACCAAATTTGGTTGTTCTTTTGATTGATGCGATGAAGCAAGAGATGGTTGCACTAGATTTACCCGTGCATTGTTTTTCTTTATCGGGTTGTTCTGTTGCGGAGTTGGGAAAGGAGAATATTGGTTCTCATACCCTGAGTTAACGTACTGGTTCGGGGGAGTAGAAATTTTCTCCATACTTTAGGAGAAGTATTGATTTCCTTGTGGGGGATGATATAAGCCTAATTGGGGGGGTTGTTACTAGTCAACCCGGTTGCCTATATTCTGTATAGGTGTGGGTTGACCATTATAATACCCAGTATTTTGTAGTGGTGGTGCAACATCATAAGATGAGCCATTCATTGGATACACAGGGTATTGGCTGCTACTATTGTGATGTCTTCACGATAGGGCCCCAATTAATCTGTCAACAATATTGGACGTGCCTGCTACTTCTTGTAAGATTTTAGGTGCGGGGCATTTGGGAATACGTGGTAAATGTACCCTGACTAGTTGTAGATTAGCTCTAGTTGCTGAGTTTTACTCATGGATTCTTCCTCAGTTTGTGGGAATGTTTTATCCATGTCTTTTGAGATTTCATAGGTGAGGGATCTTAAGAAAATATCCAGAGGAATTTATCTTCAAAATTTGTTTTGCACAGGCTGTAGCATTTTCACCACTTATGGATGTGGTCCGAGATGTGTGTAGCCTATGTTTGCTTGAAATTGGTTAGAAGTTCCAACCTATAATCATGACGGATTGGGAGTTGGAAGAAAGTAAGGAATTCTCTTGCTAATGAGTTAAAGGTTCCGTGAGATGCAAAGGGCTGGTCTATATACCACTTCGTAATAGGCTCTATCAGGGTGCCTTGAAATAGCCCTAATCTAATAGTATCTTCTATGATATTGTGTTGTGGCCAGCAACAACCCCCTTCTTATTTAGTTTTATTACTATTACTAAATAAGTGGAGACCCTTTATCGAAAAATTTTAAAAAATAAATTAGTACTTGTATTCCCTTTTAGAATAAATCTTACTATCATAAAATTAGGAGAATACCAGAAAAATAAAAAAGACTTAAGTTTTAAGATAAGTTCGAACAAAAACGTTCTCTCAATAATAAAATGTCGCATCGCAAAAAGGTAATGAATAACATTCTACCAAAAAACTCCTAAGATTGCAAAATCACGATGCGAGATCACGCACTGAAGGCACTCATCGCATCGCAGTTTTCATATGTCTCAAATATCACTTAAGGTGAAATACCTCAAACCACCGATACACGATGACGCGTCTCGCAAATTGCATTTCGCAGAAACATATGGTAATAGATGATTATCACACGCAATAGATCAACAATATTGTGAAGAAAATCGCAAAATCGCTTTATTGCAGATCTGCAGGGCTTGTCATTTAAAAATATTTTCCATAAACTAATGCCTAGTTATGCGCATTAATGTTAATTTAATGAGTTAGCTGGTGATCATTAATGAAATATAGATTTGATCTGATTGAAGGGCCATTTCATGTAGGGTGATATATTTTATATGATTTCGGCATTTAAAGCTTTCCGTCACCTTATTTCTTATCATTACTCTTTTGTAAATTGTAGGAGCGAAAAGCAGAGAGGTATACATAGCAGTGTTCAAAATATTATGGGAAAGAAGGGAAAAGCTCAGAGTTCTGAAGAAAAAGAAATGATGCCCTTATACACAGAAACCACATGTAATAGAGATGCCGGCGTTACTACTTGGGAAGGCATGCACAACCCACTCGAGGAAGAAAATCCTAGAGAAATGGAGGTTGTAGCAACTGTAGACTCACGTGGATTATCTGAGGCGTCAATTATAGAACTAGTATGCTTGTTCTTGCACTGGATAGCGGTGAGGCCCACGATTCTTCCATACACGGACATGGTTAGATGGGTACTGGATAGTGCTGAGACAATAGATAGACAGTTTAAGGCTCGGGGTCAAGGATTCATTGGGTCATTCATTTCACAAAATTTAAGGTATATATACCCTCTAACAAAAACACGCAAAAGGCGAAAAAAACGCACAAGAGGTGAAAAATAGCACTAGGGAAGCCCAGATCGAGAAATGGAGGTAGTTTCCGATGCGTGATTAGCACTAATTATGCATCGCCAGGCAAAACCCCTCGAAATGGAAAGCCTCTGATCAGTCAGTTGCTTATAAGCCCGAAAAATTGTAGAAAGAGTGTTAAAAGGCTAAAGGAAAAACTAGAGCTTTAAAAACCAGTGGATTTACCAGAGATATCCTTAAAAATGGTATGTAAGTATCTGATCATTTACACAACATCTACAGACAAGCTGGAGACAAAAGGCTCAAGAAAGAACAGAGTCTATCAAAAGGTTAGCCAAGTTTAATTGGGATTCTTACTGGAAGTACTTGGTAAAACCACACAGCCAGTGCATGACTCTCAACACTTGCTGAGAAGATGGCACCAACACTTTCTGATTCCATTTTCGCAGGATACCTAAAGTCAGAGGTCGGCCAACCAACTCTCCTCAAGCCAATGCTGGATGCTTGCAACTACAAGGAACAGATACATAGTTAATTTCCAGATTCAGTTTTAGTTTTATTTTTACTTTATTTTTGCCTAAAATGAGGACGGTCATTTAAAACACCTCCTATATTTTTGTAATAAACTACTTTTAGATTTAGTTAGTAGTATTTTAACCCTTCTCATGCATTTAGAGAAGGGTCTTGAAATTTGTCAAAAACTTGTCCTCAGAACATGCACTTCTGCACCCTCCGAGGAGGTTTTGATGAATGAATGGAACAAGATTTATTGATATCTGTGTTTAATATCTACTACTGAAATTGCAATTTTGTACTCTTAGTAGATGTTGAATTAAGAAGAGATAAATCATTATTGCTAAAGCTCATGAGTAGAACTTGTTAAATGGTACTTTTATCTCTTAATGATTTCTGCTTATGTGTTAAGGTGATATTCATATTCAGTTATTTATGTATGAATGCTTGAATGCTTGAGTTATCATTTGGCACTTCTGTACAGTGATAACTATTCTATTTTTGCTTAATATATGAGTGACTTATTATGTGATATGCTTTTCATAATTGTTTCATCTAACATTTTATATGAAACAATTTATCTTTATTGAACTCTTTTCTCATAGAAATTGAATGATCTTTATTACCAATTACCATTAGAAATTATTTTAGATTGCATAACTGAAAGATTAAACCTCGGGTTAGTTTTTTAGAATTATATATTTCTATACAATTGCATGTTGTAAAGTTAGATTTAGAATAAAAGCATTTTACTTAGAAATTATTAGAAAGGAAATATCAATTCTCAACACACACACATGAATTGGGAAACTAGTCCCATATCCCCAGTCGGACCCACCATCCTAAATGGAAAAGGAGCTGCTTCCAAGGCCTGGACTGGGTGGGTATTCCCCTTGTTGTAGACTCAATTTTCAGGGCTTCAACATATTTGGCACTAGAAGGAGGGCCCTGAACTGTGAATGGCAAGTAAATCTAAATATAAATACCATTATGAGAGTAAATCGCCCTCGCCATCTCCCCCGAATTCTCCATCGCATTTAGAATCTTTGAATCTTGAGCAAGAAGTCGATAAAACAACAACCACTACCACAAACCCGAACATTTTAGAGAAATCTACTATTTAACCTCCTGAAGTGGAAACTTTGATTCATAAACTTCAGTGATTTTCGATATCACCCCAAAAATTTGAAAAATCTCAAGGTAGTGTGTCTTCGCAATATAACCCTTCTCATCCTCTTACTAGATTGCAGAGTGAAAATTTTGGTATCAAACCAACCGAATTACCTCTACCTACAAGGAAAAGAGCAAGGAAATCACCTAAAGGGTCTGATAGTGAGACTCTTTCGTCATCATCATCGATTTCAACCTCTCCAATGTGAAGTCAACCATTCACCCCTCCACTTCAAATTATTGTCCACCAAACCACTAGAACTTCAACATCTTTGTTTCAATCATCTGGAATTGTAGTATCCTCATCTTCCCAATCACAAGGAACATCATCTGTGCTTTCATCTGCTAGTAGTTCAATTATGGTCCAAACCCCATGGAATAACCCAGGGGTAATGCCTGCGTCCTTGGGTCAAATACCGACCGATCCTGAAAAATGGCTGCCTAAGTTCAATACTGAAACAGGCATGCTAGCAGAAGAACACATAAACAAATTTATGTTATCTATAAATATGAATGGAGTTACTAATGAAGACACTGTTGTCTAACTCTTTCCTTACACTTTGCAAGGAGTAGCTAGATCATGGTATTTTTCATTACCATCTGGATCTATCACTAGTTGGGATATTTTCCAAGAGAAATTCTTGACTAAATTTGGTGATGACAGATCTACTGCGACACTAATCAATGACCTGTCTAATCTTAGAGCTGAATCGAGGGAACCTATCAAAGATTTTAACTCGCATTTCAATAAACTTTTGAATAAAATTCCTACCGCTTCAAAGCCTAGCGAAGAAGTCCGAAGTGAATGGTACATATCTACTCTACCATCAAACATAGAAATCTTCGTAGATAGGGCTGCCAAAAAAACTTTAGCTGAAAATATGAAAGAAGCAATAGTGGTAGAGAAACATATCATAGCCTCAGAAAAGAATAATTCCATTGACGAACAAAAATCTAAGAAGGTTACTTTTAAAGAAGATCCCAAGAAAAACAATCGAAAGACCCATTTGATTTAGAAGGATTGTAGAAAGTTTTGAAAACCATGTCTAATGAAATGGTTGACATTAAGAAACAGGTAGTAGAGACTTCTTCAAAAAAGCCATACAGGCCTTATAGGAAAAATCCATCAACTGATTCTAAGCCTCCCAATGCCAATACAAATGCAAAATTAGAAGAAGAAGAAGAGGAAGTTTCTAATGAGGAGCCTACTGATGAAGAAGAAGTTGTAGAAGTATAGGGAATGTGGGATTTCATCCTCCCAGATGAAGAGGATCAAGAGGCATCACCAGCCAGTACTAGAAGTCGAAATCAACTCGATCCTCCACAACCTACTCCTAAGCCGAAGAGCGAAGCTCAACATCTAAGGATAAAGTCGCAGGTAAGAAAACGTCACCCAAAGCGACTCAAACAAGCCCAGTCCAAACGGATTCACCAACTCCATCTAAAACATTGGTTGTTTATGATGAGATGGAATATAATATTGTAGAAGATATGAAGAAGACTAGGGCTAACATTACTTTTTATGAATTGAGTAAGTTAAAACATCAACGAAAGATAATTTTGAAAGAGTTACACGTAATACCTGTTGCACCTTTGCTTGCCACTGTAATCTCGCAAGCTTCTCACGAGATGGGAAGAACTCCAACTAATGTGACTAATAAAGTTGATCCAAACAATATCGCTCTAATTGGAGGAAGGTCAAGATCTCATACTCCCCCATTTCTTCTTACTTATGAAGTTTTCAACAAAAAATTGCATATTGTTTAATAGATTCAGGAGCTTTAGCTAATATCCTACCTAAATCAATATGTGCAAAGTTGATCGTTCAATCTCAAAAATTTGCAGTACGTATAGTTCAGCTGGACGAGTCGCAAGTTGAAGTGATTGGTGAACTAAATCAGGTTACCATAAGGCTGTCATCTAACCCAAAGGTATGTCAAGTTATCGATATTTTAGTTGCATACATTCCATAATTTAATGGCTTAATTCTTAGCAGAGATTGGTCTGAAAAGCTTCATGGATATTTTGTAACCGACTAGTCGCATATGTGGCTCCCTTACAATGGTAAGCCAAATCAGATAAAGGCTGAGTGAGAAAGACGTAAAAAATACATAGTAATAGAATTGGAAGGAGAAAATGAACCTGTAGCATACAACAACAATACAATTGGCAACTATTTTGTTGACTCTTTCTTAGGAAATTTTAATGCTCATACTTCACCTTACTTAGAACATTTTGTTTTATCTCAAGTAGAAAATTTTTCTCAAATGGATAGTTCCAAATGTGTCAATTTTATAGATAGTCCTATAAATAAATATTTATTTTGGAAGTTATTTTTTGACAGTTCTAAGTCTAACGAGGGAGAAGGAGCAGGATGTGTATTAGTTAGTCCAGAGGGAAACAAAACTATGCTAACTTGTAGACTCGAGTTTGATTGCACCAATAACACTACAGAATACGAGGCATTAGTCCAAGGATTATACAAGGCAATTGGGTTAAATACCAAGTATCTACAAGTCTTTGGAGATTCTAAAATTTTCATTAGACAGGTAGGAAATACTATACACTGTCTATTAGGTCATTTAAAGCATTATCAATCTTTAGTGCAAAATCTGACTGAACATTTTATATAATTCAATATTTCATCAATTCCCAGACTCCAAAATGCTAGTGTTAACCTCTTGGCAAACGTAGCCTCCCAGCTCATTCCCTCAGAAGACTATAGCCTAGATAGATTCTCAATCGAATTGATCTTTAGACCCTTGATTCCTGATAACATTACCAATTGGAGAATTTTCAACGATGATCCTGATACTGTAAGCTTCCTCAAATCAGAGGGATCTTACACTAATCAGATAATTGATGAGGACCAACATGACGAATAGTTGCAACAAGATAGTACTAATAATGCTATGCCAAAATTAGTAGTTAGATTGGAAGACCTATATGATTTGAAAGACCGATTCAAAATATCTACCAATTCAAAACTTCAAAGTTCAACTATGAAATATGAATTAGTAAATCTAGGAATTGATACTAACCCGTAAAATATCAACCTAGGTCTTGGCCTAACTCTTGAAGAAAGATTAGCATATGTTAGTCTCGTGAAACAATACAAAAGTGTCTTTTCTTGGAACTATGATGACCTTAAGACTTACGACACTTCTGTCATTCAACATACTATCCCAATGATAAACGATGAAAAACCTGTCTAGCAAAAGCTAAGAAAGATCCATCCTAATCTAGAAAATCAAATTAAGTCTGAGCTCAATAAATTATTGAAAGCCAAGATCATTTTTCCCATTCAACATTCTAGATGGGTTTCTAATATGGTTCCCGTTAGAATGAAAAACAGAGACATTAGAATTTTCATTGACTTTCAAAATCTTAACAAAGCCTCCCAAAAGGATAATTTTCCTTTGCCTCCCATGGAGCAAATATTGCAAGCAGTTGTAGGATCAGAATTAATGTCCTTTTTGGATGGTTTCTTCGGCTGCAACCAAGTTTTGGTCCATCCTGACGATCGATTAAAGACCATGTTCAGAACCAAATGGGGTACTTATGCATATCAAAAGATGCCTTTTGGTCTGATCAATACTGGAGCCACATTTCAGAGGGCCATGGACATCGCATTTAAGGGATTAGTAAACAAATCAATAGTAATCTATTTGGATGATATAACTATATATTCCAAAAAACATGGTAATCATCTCAAAGACATAAAGAAGATCTTCTAACGTTTCCTAAAGTATGGGATTTCACTTAATCCAAAAAAGTCCTTTTTTGCATTAAGTGAAGGAAAACTTCTTGGATTTATAGTGTCAAAATCTGGAATCCATATTGATCCTGATAGAATCAAGGAGATTTTTGAAAATCCTTACCTCACAACAAGAAATCCATGCAATCCTTCCTTGGCCAAATTAATTTTGTTAAGAGATTCATTCCGGACTTCTCAAGGATTGTATCTCCCTTGCAAGCAACGATTAAAAAGAATTCAAACTTCAAATGGGGTCAAGAGGAATATGAAGCATTCAATCTGATTAAACAAGCGATTGTAAACGACCCATCTTTAGCAACTCCAAATTTCCTCGATCCTTTCATTTTGTACACATTTGCCTCTGATAAATCATATGCTTCTATACTCACTCAAGCAAATCGAGACAAGGCAGAAGTCCTAATTGCCTTTTTCAGTTCAAATATGCAAGGGGCCGAACTAAATTATTATGACGTGGAGAAACAAGATTATGCTATTTTTAAAGTGATCAAACATTTCAAACCCTTCCTACTTAAAACCCATACAAAAATCATAGTACCGTTCCTAGCGGTAAGAAATCTCTTAGTACAAAAAGATCTGGGTGAGAAAAGAGCAAATTGGGTTACTGCCTTACAAGAATACGACGCTTAAATTAAACTAGCAAATATTGTAAAAGGTCAAGGTTTTTGCAAAATGTTGGCTGGAGCATCACTCATTTTCGAAATTATATCTTGAGAAGTACAAACATATGAGGTAAGCCTAAACGATATTGAATCATTATATGCTGATATCATATTTTATCTAAAGAATGGATATGCTCCTTCAAACCTAGATTATACAAAGAAAAGAGCCCTAAGATTGAAGGCTAAGCAATGTCAACTCGTGAATGAAGTACTTTTGAGGATGAATTACGATTTTGTCCTCCTTAGATGTCTTGAGAAATCTGAAGCTGAAAAGGTGTTGTAGGAACTCCATGATGGACCAGTAGGTGGACATTATGATAGAGACGCTATAGCACATAAAATCTTGCGTGTAGGGTATTATTGGCCTACACTATTCAAAGACACGCATAGCTACGTAAGGAAATGTCAAGTTTGTCAAACTGCTGCAGGAAGACAAAAGAAACCATCGTTGCCTTTGCAACTAGTCAATATCGATCAACCTTTTGATCAATGGGGATTGGATATAATAGGTGAGATCATTCCTGACTCTTTGAAATAGCATAGGTATATCCTTACAGCTACAGATTATTTTACTAAATGGGTAGAAGCAATTCCTCTCAAACAACTAATGCCAAACACATCATTGATTTCATAGATCAGTGCATAATCACCAGGTTTGGTTTACCCTCTGCTTTAATGTTTGATAATGCATTGTATTTTTCTAGCAATGCTATGACTGAATTCACACTCAAAAGAGGTTTTAAGCTTAAATACTCTGCCAATTATTACCCACAGGGGAATGGGTTAGTTGAATCAACAAATAAAAACTTAATCAGAATCATTAAGTGAACCATCGATCAAAATCATAAGAATTGGCACAAATCCTTAATATATGCTCTATGGGCAGACAAAATAATGCAGAAAGCCTCCATTGGAACTTGTCCCTTTAATTTAGTTTATGGGAAAGAAGTGGTCCTTCCAACTCATATAACGATTCCCTCTTTGGCCTTAGTTCAATTTATTGATGAAACATCGACTTCTTCCTTACAGCTAAGGTAGTTGCAAGTTCTTAAGCTAGAAGAACAACGAGAACAGGCTAAAATAACTCATGCTCATCACCAAGCATTGGTAAAGGCTTCTTTTGATTCAAACATGATATCTAGAAAGGACTTTCAGATTGGAGACCTAGTTTTAAAATGGGATAAGGCTCACGAGGAAAAGGGAAAACATACCAAATTTCAATGAATGTGGCTTGGCCCTTTCCAAATTGCAGAAATCATAGGTCCATCTACTTTTATGTTACAAGATTTAACAGGAAAAAGAGAATCTTTACCTGTTAACAGGTTGATCCTCAAAAAATACTTTCCATAGGAGATCATTATTCTATTTTTGTAAATTAGCTTTTCCTTTATTTTGATAATAAAACCAGTTGTAAATGGTTGCATTTGGAATTCATGAAAAAGACAAAAATTTCTTTTAGATTTTGTTTTTCACTTGTATAAATAGAACTGATTTGGAAAATTGGTCATTATTATAGAAAGGTATAGTCAAAGGCTATAAACTTGAAAATGATACTAGTTTCAACCTTACAAATTTTGATAAAAAGCAACCTTTAGTGGGAACTTGTTTTATATTAGTCAAATGAAAGGAATCAAAAAGAAAAATGAAGATTTTCTGTAGAAAAGCTCTTTCCAAAAACTCTACAATTGTCGTCCAGAGCTATTCTTAAGGAAACAATGACTTCCTCGCCACCTAGAGAATTACGAGCTTCAAGGAATAATCTAGTGATACACCTTAAACTTAAAGAATAAGAGATCTCATCACGAACTGACTTATCATGATCATAAGATATTATAGCTTGCTGAATTTGCCAAAACTGCATACCACAACAAGGAAATGACTCAAGATTGTTGCAATCAAAAGACAAGGGGTCTCATCACGAGCCAGCTTGTTCAACAAAGTTATAAATCAAATGAGTGGCATTGTCATAATTTGGCTACCAAACCAAGGCATTTTTCTTTAAGAATTAAAAGAAGATAAAAGCAATAAGTGTGGATATGGATTTCCCTTTGAAAATCGTATATTTCTCCAAGTAGGATACATGATCATTGTTGGGTAACAGGTAACCCTGTCGAGGCTATAAATGCCTGTTGGCAGCAGAGGCTCTACCTACGACAAATGAGCATATTTAAAACTGATTTACAAAGAGAACTTTGTTTTTATCTTTATAAACCAAGTAGTGGCTGATGTAAATACAATGACTAGCTCTAGGAAGTAAAATATCAAAGTTAACATAAAAGAAAAAAACTATCATTGACAACTGAAAGCATGGTGTACTTTATCTTTCTATAATAAAGTTTGATTTTCTGGAAAAGCCTTCTGTTTTGGAAGTTTAGAAAATCAAAAGAAAAATAGAGATAACTATTTCTTCTAAGTGAATTGCCAATTTTTGTGGCCAACAACAACCCCCTTCTTATTTAGTTTTATTACTAATACTAAATAAGTGTAGACCCTTTATTGAAAAATTAAAAAAAATAAATTAGTACTTGTATTCCGTTTTAGAATAAATCTTAATATCATAAACTTAGGAGAATACCTGAAAAATAAAAAAGACTTAAGTTTTATGATAAGTTCAAACAAAATTGTTCTCTCAATAATAAAATGTCGCATCGCAAAAGGTAATGAATAAAATTCTATCAACAAACTCCTAAGATTGTGAAATCACGATGCGAGATCACGCACTGAAGACACTCATCGCATCACAGTTTCATATGTCTCAAATATCACTTAAGGTGAAAAACCTCAAACTGCCGATACATGATGATGCATCTCGCAAATTGCATTTCGCAGAAACATATGGTAATAGATGATTATCACACGCAATGGATCAACGATATTGCAATATTCGATATTGCGAAGCAAATCGCTTTATCGCTTTATCGCAGATCTGCAGGGCTCGTCATTTAAAAATATTTTCCATAAATCGATGCCCAGTTATGCGCATTAATGTTAACTTAATGAGTTAGTTGCTGATCATTAATGAAATATGGATTTCATCTGGTCGAAGGGCCATTTCACGTAGGGTGATATATTTTATATGATTTCGGCATTTAAAGCTTTCCCATCACCTTATTTCTTATCATTACTCTTTCCTCATTTGTAAATTGCAGGAGCGAAAAGCAGAGAGGTATACATAGCAGTGTTCAGAATATTATGGGAAAGAAGGGAAAAGCTCCGAGTTCTGAAGACAAAGAAATGACGCCCTTATACATAGACACCACCTGTAACAGAGATGCCGATGTTACTACTTGGGAAGGCATGCACATCCTACTCAAGGAAGAAAATACCAGAGAAATGGAGGTTATAGCAACTCTAGACTCACGTGGGTTGTTTGAGGTGTCAATTACAGAACTAGCATGCTTGTTCTTGCACCGGATAGTGGCGAGGCCCAAGATTCTTCCATACACAGACATGGTCAAATGGGTACTGGATAGTGCTGAGATAACAAACAGACAATTTAAGACTCAGGGTCAAGGATTCATTGGGTCATTCATTTCACAAAATTTAAGGTATATATACCCTCTAACAAAAATGCGCAAAAGGCGAAAAAAACCTGCAAGAGGTGAAAAATAGCACCAGGGAAGCCCGGATCGAGAAATGGAGGCAGTTTCCGATGCACGATTAGCACTTAGCTAGGGAAAACCCCTCAAAATGGAAAGCATCTGATCACTCAGTCACCTGTAAGCAAGGAAATTTGTAGAAAGAGTGTTAAAAGGCTAAAGGCAAAAGTAGAGCTCTAAAAACCAGTGGATGTACCAGAGATATCATTTAAAATGGTATTTAAATATTTGATCATTTACACAGCATCTACAGGCAAGCTGGAGACAAAAGGCTCAAGAAAGAACATAGTATATCAAAAGGTTAACCAAGTTGAATTGGGATTCTTACTAGAAGTACTTGGTAAAACCACACAGCCAGTGCATGACTCTCAAATGCATCACTAACTTTGCCGAGAAGATGGCGCCAGCACTTGCTGATTCTGTTTTCGCAGGACAGCTAAAGTCAGAGGTCGGCGAGCACCCTCTCCTCAAGCCAATGCTGGATGCTTGTGACTACAAGGAACAGATACATAGATAGTTAATTGCCAGATTTAGTTTTAGTTTTAGTTTTGCTTTATTTTTGCCTAAAATGAGGACGGTCATTTAAACCACCTCCTATATTTTTGTAGTAAACTATTTTTAGATTTAGCTAGTAGTATTTTAACCCTTCTCATGCATTTAGAGAAGGGTCCTAAAATTTGTCAAAAACTTGTCCTCGGAACATGCACATCTGCACCCTCCGAGGAGGTTTTGATGAATGAATGGAACAAGATTTATTGATATCTGTGTTAATATCTACTACTGAAATTGAACTTTTGTACTCTTAGTAGATGTTGAATTAAGAAGAGATAAATCATTATTGTTGAAGCTCATGAGTAGAACTTGTTATAAATGGTACTTTTATCTCTTAATGATTTCTGCTTATGTTTTAAGGTGATATTCATATTTAGTTATTTATGTATGAATTCTTGAATGCTTGAGTTATCATTTGGCACTTTTGTACGGTGATAGCTATTCTATTTTTGCTTAATATATGAGTGACTTATTATGCGATACGCTTTTCACAATTGTTTCATCTAACTTTTTATACAAAACGATTTATCTTTATTGAACTCTTTTCTCATAGAAATTAAATGATATTTATTACCAATTTCCATTAGAAATTATTTTAGATCGCATAACTAAAGGATTAAATCTCGGGTTAGTTTTTTAGAATTAGATATTTATATTCATTAGAATACAATTGCATGTTGTTAAGTTAGATTTGGAATAATAGCATTTTACTTAGAAATGATTAGAAAGGAAATATCAATTCTCAACACACGCACACATGAATTGGGAAACTGGTCCCATATCCCCAGTGGGACCCACCATCCCAAATGGCAAAGGAGCTGCTTCCAAGGTCCGAACCGGGTGGGTATCCCCCTTGTTGTAGACCTGATTTTTGGGGCTTCAACATACTGTTAGATGAACACTACAGGTGAAATGCCATGACGTGGTTCCCTGGGTTTTTGCCTTGCTTTCCGTGAACTTTTGGAATATCTGAAGGGAGCTTTGTGGGCATGTCTGTCTAATTTTTCCCATGTTCGATTGGGTAATTTGTGAGCTTGCCTAAAACTAGGAGATCTAGTGAAGCTAAAAATGAGATCTGTGCATTTTCTTCTATCGCAAATTGATTCTGAACAACTATGTGGGGTGGAGTCCCTTGTGGGGATGTCACGAGAGGATTACCTTGATGGGTATCTCGGGGACTTTCCAAAGGAGAAATGTGTGCACTCCCAAAGGAGGTAGCATGCGGGGATCCTTCAGGAGTGGTGAAGGGTATCCCTTGCCGTGGAGGAGTTCCAAGAAACGTTGCACCAATAAAGGAGGATCTAATAATGGTGGCTGGATGATGTCTTCTCTGCCTAAATGGTGAGAGTCCTGGTACGCCTGTCAGTAATGGGGGGAGGTTTAAGAAATGCCTAGATCGATGGGGAGTCATGGGGTCCCCTATGATGTAGATTTAGATTATGCGCTACTTTGATTTTTGTGATGGGAAATATATATATATATATATATATATTTATATATATATATTATATATATATTTATATAATTATATATATATATATATATATATATTATCATATTAATGCAAAAAATGGATCACATACATAAAGAAAAGTGAAAATATCAATGATTTATTTTCCTTTAATTAAACTATGTGGCCAAGCAAACAAAAATCGGTTTTTGTTTGTTACGTATGATAAATGGACCTATGAAGACCTAATCATCATGTTCACTCTCAAAGTAACTGGGTCTTATAGAGATAACCTCTGATGGGTTCTGGGGCAACTTCTTGAAAGAACTGGCGATGCCTTCCAACAACTGAGGAATCAACCAAGGTAATGGTAATGAGGATTGAGTGTTGCTTGCACTTTTATCTATAGGGAAGGATGACCTAGTTTTGGCCATTAAGTATCTTCATTCCACGCGAGAATTCAAGTCTTTAGCTTCTTAGTAATCGGTTACAATTATTGAGCACTAAATGGGTCAGGTAGCCCCAAAGAGTACCACATGCACTAGGCCTAAGATGAACCCCCTATGAATCAGGTCTCTGCCATGCTCAGGTTTTCTTTTCCATGGAACTATTGAAGTATTTTTAAGCTCCCTAGAAAGTCAAAAACTATGTTTCATTGGTGAATCATGACCATGGAAACTTATGGGGTGCCTACCCCCAATGTTCCTAACTTGAACTAATTTTTTTTTGTGGCCCTATGGGGAAACATATTTTTTTCAAGTTATAGTTGTTTCTAAAGAGACTTATTTCACTTATGGGGTGACTTGTTAAGCCAAAAGAGACTAAGTAACCAAAGGTCCAAAAATGGATGGTCTTTGAGTACAAAGTGTATGGAGGCTTAGTGTGTGAGACAATGTGAACGTACAAGTGTGATAAGATTTGGATATGTGATGATCCTTTTCAATATCCCTTTAATTACACTAGGTGTTGGTTGTTCCTTCCATGGAAAAATAAATTTGTTTGTGGATTATGGGACAATTACTTTTTCCTATTAAACTATGTGGAGTTTAATGAGGGAGATGGAAATTCAAATATTTTCAAGAGGGTTTTCATATGCAAGCCTAGGTTCGTCTAGAAGACGCAAGGGAAGTAGGGATTAGTCACTTTCTTTACTAACATTTTTTGTTAGTCCCAAAAAATAAATTGTGCTTTGGTTGGTAATGAGATTTGTTGGCTTCCTGACCTAGGTTCAGAGTTAGTTGCACCAACTAACAAAACCATACACTTCTAGCCCTTTTGTAAACAACTTGTGTAGATCAGGTTGCAGTCTCATCCGAAGCAGTATTAGGGGATGCAAGAACCAAATTTCTGCATCCAGAGACTAGTGTGATGTCTTTCAGTGCCTTATATTTGCTTCCATGCAGATCTAACCTTTCTATAGAGATTAAACCCTGAACTGAGCCCTAACTACCTTCAATCCTTCACGAAAGCAATCAATTTCCTTATTCAGACCCTAAGAATTTAGAACTGCTACTTTCACGCACATGGACAGGTCTTATAGGGTTTCTGGGATCTATATATACTGTCGCACAAACCTATATTCCTTACCTGAAACTAACTGAGTTTAGATATATAATTTTGTGTACATCATTTAATCATCTTATTAAGCATAACCATATTCACTTAACCCAATTTGCACAGGTAAGATACATTATTTCAAGAAATATTATTCAAAGTGAGATAAACGAATAAACAAATAAATAGATAAATCACAAATGCAAGTAATTCCAACCCAAAATCAGTCTTTATTAATCAGAATCAGTTCAGTGAAGACTTCAAATACCCGCGCACTCAACTGCAAGGGTCCACACACTCAGCTGTGGACTCTTCCAGGCCTCGACACACTTAGCTACAAAGCCTTTCCTTTGCTACTGACAAGAACAAATCTTCCTATTTATCAATCCCTTACAACATTATTCTTTCATCTTTCTATTCTTCTCCATCAAAATTTATCTAAGACTTGTTATGAATCGACTATTTAAAGATTCCCTTGATACAATACCATGATCCACAGACCATGGGAGAATCCAAAAAACGACCAAAACAAGGGGCTAAGACCCCTTTGACTCCTATCTATCTGTGCGCTCTGCATCCACATTTAATGGATACTTTAATTTCTTTACACTATTCTTTAAAAAATTGACAAGATTAACTCAATTCTACCCCTGGGGACCCCATCCGAACAAGACCCCAACACAAAGATGGTGACTCGCTCTCGAGTCACTTAATTGGTTGTTCCACTTTCTGGAAGAGTTTGTTGACTGCCTTGGTCAATGTTTGAAGATCCACGGTACTCTGTTCTACTGCTTGATGTACCTCCTCGACCAATTTCTCTGTTGTTGGCCCCTCCACTACAAGTTGCGTAGTCCTCTGGGTCTGCTACATGGCCTTGAACTTCTCATGAATGTTCAATGAAAGTTGGCTGGCTTCCTCTATCCAAGGATGAAGCCAGTCTCTTAGAAAGGATTGCTTTTTCTACAACTCCTGGATCTGTATCAAAATCTCCTTACCTTCCTGCAAGCGCGCAAAGCATTGGACTAGCGCCAACGCCCGTGCCTTTGTGCCTATCTCATCATATTGTTGTTGCACTTCCCTGATCTCTATGTTCAATTATTGTAGTGTAGGGTCATCTTATAGTGTATCCAATAATCCCATTGCCTAATTGAATAACTAGTCACAACCCTGAACTGTGACATCTAGTTGAACCATGGACTCTTTTATAGTTGCGCCTCTTTGTTCCAAAAATTATGGTGGCATGGTTGGTTGAAGCTTGAGCTTGAGTTCATATATCTGCATCTAGAATTCAAAATTGATGCACCCAACCTCATCTTTGGTGTCACGCACTGCAACAACTAACTTCTTGACTTTCTTCTTGGCCTATGCATTGTCTAGGATATGCAATTATGGAATTGTCTTGTAGGCTTGTTCAATAACTGATTTTAGGTTTGTGCTACGCAATTACATTTCCTCTTTCTCTTTTAGTGCCTGTGTCTTCTCCTCATACATCTGTGCATTGTTGAATTTGCATTCACTAAGGACCACAAAGGTCAGGAGTGGTAGAGCAGCCACATTGATTCCAAGATCCTTGATATTATCGAGCGTGGCATGGTCATCCTGGTTATCTACTCGCAAGGATCCTTCTGGTAAAGGAATGACCCTTAAGTCCATGGTCCATTCCACTTCTGTAACACTCACACACTTGAGTCTGGCTCACTTACACCGCACTCGCTTGCCCAATGCTCGCCTGGATCCTACTGGCCTGGATCTACAGTTCGCGAAGATCCTTCTGGACACTTCCTAGTGTTTGCATATACTGCTGTTCGAAGTGTGACCATAGTTTTGACGTGGTATATCTAACTTTATTACAGATTTCATCTAAATCACCCTTTGTGAGCACAAGAGGGTCCAATTGCAATTTATTATCAGATTTCAACTTCTTTCGCGGACCTATTGCTATCTCCTTGGTGCACTCCAAGAATTTGAAGGGGGTGGACACCTGCTCACCTCCATCACCTCCTTACACAGGTAGCTACTACTCATCAATGTGCTGTGAAGCTAATTTCTTGCTTGCTTCAATATCTTGTTTTTCCTTCTTAGTGTGCTCTTTAGTAGTGTGCTCCTTCGCAACCCGCACTTCCTTCGAAACTACCTTAGAAGCAACTTCTTCTTTCTTCTGCTGGGCAACCTTCTCCCGCGCGACTACTTGTTCATGTTATTTATTATTTTTTGCAGCAAAGGTCTATGGGGAGGAGATTTCTCCTACTTTACTTTTCCCGACATCCAATTGGGTACACTTGCACCACTCTGCTGGCTATCCCCCAACAACCTCATGTATATCTGTGTCGGCCACCAAGTAAGGCATGTTTTGCCATACTTCTTGAGGGTCTTTCCTTGCACGGATCCAAACATTGTGAAAGTCTGCCTTAAATTCTGCAAAGGCCCTCAACTACTCGAATAAGGTGGGAGATAACCTTGGCCTTTGGTTTACAACCATGAATATGTCCATCTCCATGAAAACCAAAAAAATATTGGATTCTGTACTTTGTGCCACATATTTTGTTTGCCACAGCCAAGAGAGCTTCACTACCTCTGTGAGGGTCTCATTCAATGGAGGAAACTGACTATCCTTCAGAAGCCTACATGCCACAAAAAATATTAGAAATAAGAGTTGAGCATAGTAGTATGACTGGCTCTTCTCTTGCACCTCGCGACAGTAAGCCAAAAATTCTCTACAGAGATACTGGACCTAGTTATACTGGACCTTGTTCACAAAATACGTTGCTAATGAAATAACCGGCGTGAGCAATTCATTTGCATGGAACTTTCGCATGATATTTCCTACGAGGATATGTGCGGAAAACTATACCACCTTGTCTATTATGGAGTAGATATAATATCCGTGCTTTCCCTTTACCACCCCATACTCGATATTTATGTGGTCTGCAAGTTGTTTTTCGAGGGATTTTCCCAAAACTCCTTTGCCAGGTTGTACACAACATTTTTTCACTATCCCTGTACTCCCTGTTCCTTGATCCTGGAGGACCTCTATAGTGAACCTACATGATTTTCCCTCATGAAGAAACTCCCATTGTGTCCCTCTTCATAAGAAGATAAATTTCCTTTTGCACCATTTCCCCTGAAACTTCTGTTTTTCCTAGTTTACAAGACCGATGCTAATGGCCTTTGTCTCCCCTGCATCAATGTGCAAAGATTAGCACTAATCCTCGCACTGACTGAAGTGACTAAGCTATGTTCTAATCGTGCCGGTCCTATTATGGAAAGTTGTTTAAATTAGAGCTGCAGCTTCCAGATCTAGAAGCTCTGTAACGAAAGTCTGGTAAATGGTTTGGCCATATGGGGTCAAGGATAACATTTTGGGCTCTTTTCCCCTATAATGATGGAACTACCTCAAGGGATAAGTCCTTCTCCCATGAGAAGAGTATCCATCTCCCATCCATATTTCCTTTATAAACCTCCCTTCTTCCTAATTACAAACTAGTCACAGTCATAGTTTTTGGTTAAGTGTTGATGTTATTTTGGTTTGGAGTAGACAAGAAAGTTATTGCTAGTTGTAGTTATCTAGTTGCGTGAGGGAGAAGTGTGCTTGGTTTGGAGTGAAGCCTAAAGGGAGGAGCCTTAAAACTATTGTTGATTGAGGCCATCATGGAATGCTAGCAAAAGTGTGTGGGAACCTGGTCTTGTCAGAGGAGTGCTGCAACATCAAGACAAATGGTTGTAATCTCTCTTTGATATTAATATATGCAACTATCAATTGATTTCCTACATGTTTTGTTATATTATACATCCATGGCTTAATGCTTCTTGAATTGTTAAGTAGGTTGAATTGCAATTTTTCTATTATTATGTTTGTGTGTTGTTGTTGTTTACTTCTTTCAGGAGCTTGAAGAAGGAAGCGAGAGATTGCTAGAGCGAGCAAGTGAGAACATAATCAAGAAAGATAAGTGACCAAGAGGTAGGCCACCCTCTTTATTGATTCTAACCTAAGGAAATATTCCATAGAATGTATATGTTGTGGTTAGACCCATTATTGGGCTAGAGGAATGCGTTCATGTCCGCACTTATAATTTTACTTCACCACAAATTGGCGACTTCACGGGGGATCCCAATCCTTTTTTTTGTTTTGGATTTCATGATTTCGTGAGAAGTTTTCTAGTTTCACGTTTTCCCTTTGGTTTTGTTTCTTTTCTCCTACTTACTGGACTAAGTCTAAAATTCATAGTAGTAGATCTGGTCCCTTTTTATTATTTTTCCTTAGTTACCTCAGCAACCACGCTTAATCCGCCGACAGTCGCACCGACCAGCTTATGGCGCTTGTTGTCAGTTAGGCAGTCGCACTGATGCCTGTAAGTGAAGATTAGGGCTCAAACACAATCTTGGCCAATGTGTTATGCTCTTGTGTTTTTGACCCCGTAAGCTTTTTGGACTATTTTCTCCCTGATTAGAAATCTACTTTTAATTTGGTTTTGCTTGCTTGTTGGCTAGTCATTTTCCTATTTGATTGATTGAGTCATTGAGTGGCCAACGACGGTAGGGCATCTAGTTGGTCACCCATTCAATAGTTTGTGAACTCACTAAGTCAGGTTGTAGGTGTGTTTACTCGCATTTGTTTTTTGGTCCTTTTACAGCCTTGATCTCTTTTGCACAAGTTTGAATTTTTTTTCGTTTACTAGCTCGAACATCTCTTTCCGGCATAGATTACATTGTTGGCCTTGTGTTTGGTAAAGTTGGCATTTCATTGATCTGAATGAACTTCCCTTTTCATTTCTTCATATGCTTGAAGAGATCATTGTCTCAAAATTTTTGTCACTGAAAGATTGTATGCGAAAAGCTTGTTTCATTGTTTCATGAGAAAGTATGAAATTCTAGCTCATTACATCATTATGTTACGATAATTTGCCTCTTTTTAAAGACTAGAATTGCATCAGCATTTGAGAAAGGAAGAGAATTTTTCATTTTGAAAAGCCTAATAGATAAGTGCTTGTCAGGAAATTAGGAGATGGAATGCATGTTTCATTAGTTTAATTTTTGGAAAAAGTAAGGTAGTGAAAGATCATTTCTTTTTCAGTTGCTTGATTGTTTGCATTTGATTGAGTAGTTTATACCATCTCTAGTGTAGTCATTTCATCAAATTGAAAGTGTCTTTTCTCATGTAGTTGCATTTGAGTTTTCTTGAGTAGCATCACTAAGACCTGGAAACCGAAAATTAACTCAAGATCAACTCTAAAATGAATTTAATTAACCTAAGGTGCATTTGACATTAACGATCATATCTAGAAGGTCTAGGCTAGAGACGTGTTCTGACATCTTTAAACCTAACAACTGTCGTTAGCTTCGGCATTACACAGTACTAGCACAGATTTGTGCTCCCCATACCGTTGAGTATATAAAGGGAGACCCCACTAGGCTGCAATCCTTTTATCCTTAGGAAGATGAGTCAGCTACCTTGTGAATGTGATACACTAAACACAACATTTTGGGAGATTTCTTGCTCATACTTCTTGGTTTTCCGGAGGTATTTTGTAGTTCATGGTTGCCTGGTAATCTTGTTTACGTAGATCCTCTAGAGTAGTCATTTGATCTTTTTGACTCATTAAATTTAAAATATCATTTGAGCACTTGTCCTTTCGAGCTCGTTTCCAATCAAAAGCGATAGAGTCATCTTTGTTTCTTTCTCCACTCTTAAAAAATGAAAGAACATCAGTATTTTATGAGTCTTAATAATTGATTGACCATGATCCAAAAACATCCTATTAGTCTTTTTGACAAAATTGTGAGTTCCCTTAAAAGGGCATTTTAAATCCTTGAAGTTATTTGTTCTGTCAACTAAGACAAGGTCATCATGGCTGAACCATCTGGTTCACCCAATTCCTCTTCCTCTCCTCCTTCTGAAAGATTGTCTGAGGAGTCATTTCCTGAGTTATCAGAGTCACTCAAGGACCAAAATGTTGAACTCGCAATTGTTTTGAGTGTTCAAACATTGTCATCTCATCCTCCTCCTACTTTCGGTATAGGGTCACCTACTTATCTTGGCCTGGAATCTCCAGACAATCCCGTTGAAACTCCAGAGAACTCACCGACCACTGACGGTCAGCTTGGACTAGCTATCTATCCTTCGAACCCTCTATTTGGAATTATTGTGATATCACCGCAACATCCTTATAGTTCGTACGACCAACTGGGTGTTCCTTTGGAACTATCCCCCAGTACACGTTCGACCATTTGTAATCATTTGTTTTCAAACATGGAACCTAAAGGCGACGACCCAATCACATCTCCGGATGATTCCAAAGTTTCTACTCCACACACTGTTGAGAGGGAAGAATTGCAATTTTAATTCTCTCTTGAGGGTTTCCCTTTTTCGGAAGGTATTCCCGGCAACTTGCCATCCAACTATGTGTCTTTGGGGCACTTAGTTTTAGGCACACCTAATGCCTTATCACTCTACCATAATATTGTATGGGCTTTAGGTGTCAGGCCTACGTCAGGTCTATTCATCACATACACAACTTCCCAACAGACTGTTAGTTTAGTCCGGGTGCAACCTACCATTCCGAATAATCTTCTATCATCGATCCTAGTTACACATTAGTCACAATCGACAATTTCAAAGATTGTCTCTGTCAGTTCCTTTGTCCCATTAGTTAGTGGCTAGATTATGCCACTGCCTGGGGGGTAGAACTTGAATGTTTCTATGGTGTCAGGTGCCACTAATGTGAGTGGATCACAAGCTCACATGCTTGGTATAATCTAGCCCTCTTCTGGTATTATTTATAACCCTGTTGATCCCACTGGATCAAGCAATGTCCAATACCAACAAGTTCAGAATCTTGTTGGCCCGTCTGGATCGAACAATGTTTAGTATCAGCAACCCTATTGGGCTTAGGTCCAATACCAAAATCCTTACATTCCATATGGTTCTCAAGGATTGATTAATCAAACTTACACCCTCCAATCTGGGTAGTACATCTAGCCTGGCTAAAAATAGATTCAGTTCGGCAATTTCTCGGGCACTATTCAAGTACCCTTGCAACAACATGGACAACCTTTATAACAACCAGGACAACCTTTGTTCCTGCAAGGGCCACCTTTGTTGCATCAAGGGTTCTCTGTGCAACAACAAGGGAAAATTATCCTGCAGCAAGGTCACCTGCAACAACCACAAGGTCAAACCTTACAATAGTTGCAGCAAGCTACCAAACAATAGATGCAATATGCTCCACGCACCTCTCAACGCATACCCTCCCAGGGCCATCCTCTGCAACCCCAGGGACAAATTTTGCAACCGAAAAGTCAACCCTTACAACAACAAAACCAACCAGGACCGTAACAACCCTTGTATACATACCAACAAGGTCAACCCTTGTAGGGGTAGGGTCAAGGTCAAATCTTGCAGCAGCAGGTGCAAAACTCTCTTGTCCTAGGTCAACAGGTTCAAAATCCTACCGGCCAAGGGCACCAAGTACAAAACCCCCACATCCAAGGGCAACAAGTGTATCAACCTTATGCCCAAGGGTTGTAGGTTCAAAATCCTCTTGTTTAGGGACAACAGGTTCCATATCCATATGTCTAAGGTCAACAGGCTCAATAGCCTTTTAACCCATATGTTTCCTATCAACAACCTATGCCTGGACAATTTCAAGGTATTCAGGGTCAAAATCCTCCCTATGTTCAAGGTAATCTGCAATGGATGTAGCCTTAAATGCCATATGGCCAAAATCCCCCACTGTACGGCCAAAATCCTTAATAGTAGGGATGGGCTCCTCCCTTTGGGCCCGCTTATTGTCCTCCCATGCCTTTTAACACTCAATTACTTTTCTTGGCTACACTTGAGTTGCTGGATTTATCGCGCCTTACGAATGATCTAATTCTTAATTCACCATACTAGCCTCTGGTGCTGTCCAAGATACCAAGTGATTGCCCAAAATTCGATGGAAAATCTAAAGAAGATCCTTAGGCCCATGTGATGAGATATCACCTCTGGTGCTCGTCAAACTCGTACGTGGATGATTCCATTCATCTTCATCTTTTCTAATGAACGCTCAGAGGTCCTACAACGAAATGGTACATCGAGTTACCTCGAAGTACTTACCATGAATTTAATTCATTAGCCATGGCTTTCCTCACATATTTTTAGTTGCTGGTTCGCTATGAAACTGACACCTATTTGTTCACATCGCTTAAGCAAGATACTGCGACACACATCTCTGATCACATCCATGAATGGAGACATAGATGTCGGCTGATCAAATTCGAGATAGCTGATCAGTTTCTCACTGAATGGTTTACCAAATCATTTATAGCCCAATTTCTCGTGATATAGTTATGGGTGGATGTGTCACTGAAGAGCAAGCCATCGCTCGTGCCTAGTACTTGGATCTAGTTTACTCCTAGTTTGGCACTCTATACATGTTGTTGCCCAATTCTCCGTGGAAACCATCCAATCCTGCATCATCAAAGTCACCAGTTGTCTCCCCCATCGATGGAGTTATCAGTTCAGTATCCTAGATCCCTACTAAAACTTCTTCCAAACAGAAGTCGGTCTCGAATGCTGCTCCTCCCAGTTCATCTTAGAATCCACCTAGCCCTAGTAAAACCTTAGAGGTCCACACTGTCTAGTCTACCACAATGGAGAAATCCTTGAAAGGAAAAAAGACAGGCAAAGGCAAAGCTAAAGCCAATGCCCCAAAATAGGGTCCTCCCAAATTGTATGTTGGCGAATCTTCACAATGAAAACCTAAGTATCCTTGCCTCATTTGTGAGGAGGATCACTGTGATGCAGGAAAGTATTCCCTCTACAAATAGAGGCAACCCCTCTAGCCCTAGAGTGGGTCTAGTCACAGCAAGGACAAAACAATAATTGATTCCCTTAAATGATCATCGTTGGAGGCCTACCTCAAACTAGTGGTTGATGAAGTTCCGTTGCACTGCTCCAGTTCCCGTTTCCTTCTCCTTAATGAACAATCAACCTGAAACACCACAAGAAAACAACAAAGCATGTAACCGAGAAAAAAAATTATATATTTACTCATAAATTCAAGAAATCATGAGCTATTAAGTAAATTACATACAAGACATAGGCAATCATCATTGATTGTATTAATAATGAATCAAGAGCAAAGCTTACAACCAAGTCTTGACGTCGCAAGCCTTCTCGGAGGGTCCATCCAGTATGTTTCTCCAAGCATTCAATCTTCTAGGATGGGTCTCCCAACATACAATATCTCTCTCACTCATAAGATTTAATACAAAGTTAAGGGCACTCCACAACCTCTTACAAACTATTAACAATCCCACACTTATCACACTCACACCAAAGCTATCTATCAAACTCAAAAGTACTAGCAACACTGCCCAACCAAAAGAACTAGCAGATCATAACAATGGTGAGTGATTTTATAGGAGAAGGAGTATCCATGAAATGATGGAGGTGAAGATCATCCTCAAGGAAGGTAGCACAAAAGATTGAACTACCATTCCATAGGGGAAAGGGTGACCTAAACTAACCCAACAACTAGGTCTAGAGACATCTAGAAGGTTGACTATTGGCACAAATTCACCCAATCTGGATCGTCGCTAGCCATAAACTAAGTCTCCGTGACAACATCACTAGGAGGCAATGCACGTAGACCCATCATCGCTATACATAGCTCATAACCTTGCGCCGGGTCTAGAAATTTGACCGTTGCAGGAAATAGATGTACACCTGCAACATAGTTGCAATGAGACTGTTTATGACATGGAATCATTGTGTATATTAAGGATTTATTTGTGATGAGGCAGAAAGTTAGGGAATGAGGGTCAATTTGCAACATCATAGAGCATTTGCTTAATCTTCTTATTTCAGTGGGAAGATATGGACATGTTTATTTGACACATGACATAGCAGAGGGACTAAGATGAGGACAGTGAAAAATTATTGTGTAACAGATGCCCCCTAAAGCATGAAGCCTTAGAGAGTGGGAGGGGTGAAATGCTTTAAGAAATTGTCTAAACTAGAAAACCACCTCGAAGATCCTACAGGGGCAAGTACAACTGATATCTATGATAGTGCAATACATATAGTTTAAGCATCGGCACAACCATCCAAAAGACATATGAGACTAGGTCTGTGGTATGGATGCAACTATCCAGTTGACAAGACCATGATAATGATAAAGGTATGGTCGCAACCATCCATCAAAGAGTCATATATGTAATCATGAACCAATCCACGCAGCTCAAACAAATGTAATTTTAGTTCAAGGTCTTGAAACCCAACCGATCATAGTATAAATTCTAGCATGCGAATAGATATGCTGAGGTCAAGCATGATAGAAAGTTAGTTGATTACTGGTCAATGATGAAAACCATTAACAAGCGCGAGAGAAACCACCAATAATGCTAATGGCTCTCAAGGAACTGCCCAGTACAATCCACTAAGTGTGAAAAATGAGTTGAAGTCGAACTCCCATGGAATCACCCAATTGAAGACCAATGTTGAAAGTCTATTGTCAGGTGCGAAGAACGTGCCATTGAGGCATGTACGCTCCAAGGTACCGAAAGGGGTCTCTAGATCAATCTCCTGGAGAATGAGCTGGTGTCGACAGGAGAAAATCCATCGCAAAAGGGCCATAATGTTTCCTCCATCAATGACATGAGACGAGGAACAAGTGGTAGAGGGTGAAGCAGAGTATCAGAAGAGGAGGTAAGGGTGTGAACTGCAAAAGGATTATACTCTTGAACATATTGGTGACATGACTTCGGAATGTGGTATCATTTTGATACCAAGGGATCAGAGGCTTGATGGAGACAACATGGATTAGATGGAATGAGGCAAAATGGCAACCCAAAACCCTGGAAGGCCAAATGACAATATGTGGATGTCCCAACCCAACAAGAAGAAAAAGTGTTGATGTTCAAGAGTGAATAGCTACCGCAGGTGACCAATGCTGACTTCCAAATTTTTTCCCCACCATTGTTGGCAAGTACCCCAATTATTTTTGAAAACAAGCTCAAAGGGGATAGCATATGCTTGTAATATAAGTTCAACCTTCGGATGAATCCAACCTAGTGATAGTTTAACGAGCCCTAGGGAGGAGAAGCTCGAGTCCCACCATGGTGACAAGTCCAATGTCGTCAGGGTTTAACGAGTCTGACATAGGTAAAACTTGGAGTCTTTTTCATGTTTAGAGAGTTCGAAAAAGACACGGAAAAGAAAACACTAGGGGGGTCCTTTTTCGTAAATTTATGTCCCTCGATCCCGAAAAATTATAAAATAATACTCGAGAGAACCACTTGACCATTACAACCAAGGAGTACTTTTCATAATTAGTGACCTCGATTCAAAAAAGTATAAAAGTGATCGAAGACACATCGTTTCGTAACAAATATTGAACTTGAAACGACAAAAGTCTAGCAATATTTTCACATTTATATGGTCAGAAAAGAGCTCAAAGTGGACCACCTTTTATTTTGTTTAATGAGTCAAAAGGAATAACTCGGCAATCTTTTTCATCTTTTTAAATTAGAAACGAGCTTAAAGAGGACTTTACGGACCAAGTGTATATGGATCATGACACGTACTAGCCATCCCTATTTTCTACACAAAAACATTACACCATAAGATCCATTCGACATAAATACATCATACATGTGGAAATTAGGTCAAAACTCAAAACCCTAATCAAAACCGCAAAATAAATGGAAAAAACCCTAAACCCTATAGTGTAAAACTCTAATTTTGGAAAAACACTATAAAAGGAGGGTATGGTAATTTTATTTTTACATTTACATTGTGAGTTTTTACCTTTGGTGTTTTGGTGTGAAAACCTGAGCAAAGTTCCGAGCTCGATTCTGGCACCAACGATCCACGATTTTTCTCGAAACCTTCACCAAGTAAGTAATATTCCCTTTGCGCTACATTTCAATGGTTTTTTTTGTTCAATTTGGTATTAGGTAGGTGGTTTTAGGTGGATTTTCGAATCCAAATCCACCTCTTAGTCGTCGCGGAAGATCCACTCGGGTTAGCAATGGCCGAGCGTGATAACACATATCCCCATCAGGATCGTCACGAGAGATAGATGTACTCTCACGATGATCTCAATAAAAATGAATTGTTGACCTCGAGCCATTGCCGCTATTTGGAAAACAGCCGCGATGACGCCGTGATGTTGAAAGTTTTTATAATTTATGGGTTTAAGCTCATGAAAGGGGTTCTAATCCATTTTTCCTTTGACACAGGGCAACATGGCATTTGTGTGGTAGGAAAGAACTCATGATATCAATGATGAACAAGCTTTTAATGATCCTAGGTGCTGCAAAACTTTACTTGCATGTGGATTGTTGAAATTCTTCCTCACTCCACATCTTCGAGCACAACCTGATTTGCTAGTGTTGTTAATCTGCTCTTGGAACCCGACAGATGGGAAGTTCATCATCTGGGACAAAGAAATTGAATTTTATGCTATGGATATATATTTCCTGACTGGATTGTCTCGTCACGGTGAGAGGTCGATCTTAGAGGGTCAACGGGTCGCCGGCGAGACACTAGACATGCTGATAGCACAGTGTGCCCAGGGGCACGCAAATCAAACAATAGCGGGAAATTATAGATCTCGATAGTGGAAGACTTGACTCTTCGCTCGGTACTATTCATGGTGACGAGAACAATAGGATCTCATGCCCAACACAAGGCAATGAAGACTCACCTCCGGTTAGCCCTTGATTTCCTTCACCCAACCATGTATAATGGGGCCAAAGCAGTGGCCATTAACATGAAGAGGTAACTCACAAAGTGCCATCACGGGGAGGCGAAGCAGTTTGGATACAGGTCTATTTTGATCCCGCTCATGCTGGAGCGGGTTTCATCTCTTCAGTTGCAGGATATGGACTTATACGGGCCTGGACCACGGGAGACCCACATCACCCCCTAGGCACATGTTATGCTGCAAGGGTGTGGCGGTCAACCGGTATCATGGGGGACACTATTCCAAGAGTGGCTAGATCACCAGATGGTCTTTGTTGAGGATTGGCCATATGGAGGAATTGAATTTCACGAAGACCCCGACATGATGCTTCCTGCTGGCAAGCAGTGGGATGATGGAGGTAAAACACTTGATCGAAACAACACACTATTTTTGTGTTTTATTTTTTAAGGATGTTTTTGGATTTTATCATGCATATGTCTTAATGATTTCTGTTATGTTACTTGCATATGTGGGACCAAAGAGGCCTGTGGGACTAGCTCCTGAGGCATGGAGGGAGCTGTAGGGCAACACAGAGTTGGCCCTGGTTCCCCCGGATGGCAATGCAATGGAGGAGATAGCCTGTAACCTTAAGGGCCTGACTGACGGGATCCTGGAGTACAGGGGGATTGAAGAGGTCCCAGAAGAGTACCAAAGACACATAGTCGGAGTGATACGTAGGGTGCATAGACTCTTGAGACGAGTTACACGAGCAGTGGTCTACTATAGAGAGCATAACCCACTGTAGTAGATACCTAGGCTTTATTTTCTGCTGATTTTTTGAGAGACATGTGTCTCGGATGTATTGGACACAAACTTTATTTTTGACATATACACTTATTTTTTGAGCACCTCAGTGCACCACATGACACACACACACACACACACACACACACACACACATATACACACACATATATATATACATGCTATCTTATGGTTTATTATTGTGTCTAACTGCTTCTATACAATGTTTGATTACATGTTGCATAAATGTCTGTCTAATACATGATTTGCTAATGCATCAGTTAATGTGTTTAATCGTCTTGGAATGTGTTGATATGTAATAAAATCAAAATTTCTTTGCAATAATTTAACACGTAAATACAACCTTAAAATCCGATGATCTCTGACGGAATAACGCCCATTAAGTTGGTGGACAACAAGTCAAGAATCCAGATTTACAACCAATGCATGAATATCGAGGTTAACAACCTCAGTTAGTAATTCAATGACAACGTATATTCAATGACAATGTTTGTGGTACAACCCAGACAAATGCCCTGAAGGTCTATTAACTCACCATGAGGATTGTAGATCACCCATGCCGTAGAGGAAAGGTTTTGGGTACTACGGTAGGCACCATCAGCAAAACCAACGTAAGGTGTAGCAGACATCCGCAAATAAGTAAAAAGACACAACAAGCAGCAATTACGCCTACACACCAAGCCATACAAGCAAACATACATTGAAAACACACATGTTGAAGACACACATATGTACAAATTAGATGCACGAGATTCATGCATAATATTTTTTCAGATAAAGCCCGTTTCGGGGCTTATGTAGAGGGTTCCCTTCATAATCAATTAGCTCATAGGCCCCTTTTTGCAAAACATGTTTGACAATGTAAGGCCCATGCCACATAGGCTCGAATTTGCCTGCCCACAACTTATCATTCACTTGATCATAGAGTAGGACTAGGTCTCCTTCAATGAAAGAATGAGGATGAATAGCTTGGTCGAAGTGAGTTTTCACTCTCTTCTTTTGTGCTTCAATGACTAGAGAGGCTAGTCAATGGGTCTCGTCCAACCGCTCTAGGTAAAGAAGACGTTCTTCTACCAGAGTAGTGTTCGGGAGCAATTCAACAGCTAATTTAAGCAAATGGATCTCACACTCAATCGGAAGGGTAGCCAATTGGAACGGGGTGAATTTGGTGGCATCCTTCACTGATGTTCGGTAGGCCCATAAGGCAGAAAACAACATCAAATGCCAGTTGGAATTGTGCATGCCAATGGTGCGTTGAAGCATCGTGACCAATACTTAGTTGACAACTTCTACTTGGCCATTGGCCTAAATATTATATGACATTGAACTATCATGCCACAAGCCCAGCTGGGTTGTTAACTCAGTCATCATATGATTATAGAAATGAGAATTATGATTAGTGACAATAGCCTGAGGGACTCTGAATCATGAAATGACATGATTGAATAAAAATTGCACCATTGTCTTATCATCATTAGATAGCTTAGGCATTGCCTAGGCACATTTCATGAAATAATCAATGACAACAATGATATACCCATGCCCCTCGGCAGAGCAAGGTTTGCAGGTCATATAATCAATGCCCCATTTGGTAAAAGGGCTAATGGTAATGACAGGGTGCAAAGGAGCAAGAGGTGCACACATCTTTCGTTGGTAGATTTGGCACGCGTAATAGGAGTAGACAGTGAGAATGAAATCCTTGAAAATAGACGGCCAAAAATAACCATCACGGAGGATCTTTTGAGCAGCAACATACCCGGATATATGACCACCACAAGAACCAGAGTGGCAGTCATTCAAGATGCATTTAGCCTCCTTGAACATCAGACAATAGCGGAGAATGGAGTCAAAGCTGACATAGTACAGGGTGTCCTCGATAATGCAATAAGGTTGAGAATGATGGCGAATATGTCGCCAAGCATCCTCGGACAAATCAGAGCGAAAGGAGGACGTCTGAAGATAGACAATAATATCCCCATACCAAGGATCGAGGGTGCTAATCAAGAACAGAGACTCGTCTGAAATATGGTCCTCTGGTTGAGAGGGCACGGTTGCAGACGGTAGGGAGCAGATGAGCTCAGTAAAGATGAGGGATTTATTAGACTTGGTTGTAGTGAACTCCAAGTCAAACTCTTGAAGGATGACGATCCACTTTGAGTACTTGCCCCCCAGTAACTGATGTGACAAGATGTACATCATTAGGTTGTAGTCAGAAATCACCATTGTGGTACACAACAATATATAGTGACAGAAACGTTGGACGACATGAACGATGGCCAATGCCAACTTTGTGACATAGGCATATCGAGTTTCCGTGTCAAGTATATTGTGGTTGAGATAGTAGACAACGTGCTCAGTACCATCATCATCGTCTTGGACCAGAACCATGCCAGTGGTGCTATCAACAGTGGCCAAATAAAGAGTATAGTCACGGTGATAATCAAGCGGATGTAAAAACTGAGCAGAAACAAGGAGCGCCTTGAGCTGCTTGAATAAATCTTGTGCAACGATATCCCAGACAAATGGATTATCCCATTTTAATAACCGCATATAGCCTTTGGCAACTTTAGCATAGTTTGGAATAAAACGGCATAAAAAATTCACTTTACCCTGCAAAATTTGCAATTTCTGCAAAGAAGTAGGGGGAGGAAGATTCAAGATGGCTTCAACCTTAAGGGGATCTAGGCGGATGCCCTCTTTGGAGACAACAAACCCAAGAAGTTTGTCGGATATGTAGAAGACACATTTATGCAGATTAAGGTGAATACGATAGTGTCGACAGCAAAGAAAGATTTCACGAAGGGGTTTTGGATGGTCTTGGCACTTTGCTGAAGGAGCTGGAATGTCATCTAGGTAAGGTTGTACAATGTGCCGAATATCATGTAACGCGTAAGACATTGCACGTTGGAAGGTAGCACCGACATTTTTAATACCGAAAGGGAGTTTCTTATAGGTGAAAGTACCCCATGGATAGATAAATGCAGTCTTGTGTTGAACTGCGGGCGATATATTGATCTGGTTGTAACCAGTGAAGCCATCCATAAATGAATAAATTTCACTCCCCGGACATTCATCAATAAGCTGGTCGATGAAAGGTGTAGGGTAGTTGTCTTTGGGACAGGCACGATTAATGTCACGATAATCAAAACATACCCTAATAGTGCCCTGTTTCTTCGTCACAGGGACAATATTAGGAACCCAATCTATAAGTGGGATAGGGTAACTAAAACTAGCTTTAAGAAGCTTTTCAACTTCCGCTTTAATAGCTGCAACCTTTTAGGGGTGCACAGGGTGTAGATGTTATTGAATAGGTTTAACACCTGGTGTTACACTGAAATTTGTCACCATGGCTATCTGCAGTTAAATAGCCATTTTGTCCTCCTTGTCAAGCCTCAAACCTTTCTTCATGTCAAACTTCAAAAAGAGAGAAAGTCACTTTAAAACATGTTTATCTCTGGGTACGCAGGTTCTCTCTACCTTTCCTGCGTGTACGCACTCAAAACACACTGTACCTGCGTACTTGTACGCTATGTAAGCTAAAGGTTGGGTGCGTACCCCTGTAAAGGTAAAAAGGCGTGAGTTTCATCTCTAAAAAGTTACTTGTAGTCACTTCTAGAGCCTTCTAGAAGAGTGTTTGACGTGTATTGAGCGCCTCCAGATGGTTCATGCACCCCTATGATAGAGGAACTTATCCCATCAAGAGAGGAGCTACCCCATCCAAAGAGGGAGTATCCCATTGATGTTGGAACTGAATAACTTCCTCTAGAATACTATAAATACAGGCCTTGGGCCAAAGGAGGGGAGGTTGAAAGCTGAACATTCTAAAGGGTAAATGCTGCGGGAATTAGGACTTCCATTGTTGACTTGTGAGGAGAGATCACTATCCTTCCTTTTTGCCATAGTGGGAGTGGGTGAGCTTGTCAAAGTAGAGGAAATCTCTTGTTGGACCCTGGGAGGAGCTTGCACAACACCAAGGCTCAGGTTGTAATGGTTCCTTTTTGTTTCTTTAATACAAATAAGTCCATTCTTCTCAATGATTTGTTGTTAATGAATTATTTCATGTACTCCTTGGTCTATGTGATGAATATGCTTTGTTTTATGAAATATTCAGGTGTTATGTAATCGTTTGCTTTGTTAGTGTTTGCAGGTCTTAAAGTGAAGGAGGAGCTCATCTGGATCAGCAAGGCTGGACTGCTACAACAAGCGTTGGACCTAAGGTAAGATCGGAAAACACTTGGTTTCTCATAGAATAATGTATGTTTAGAGAAGGATTGCTCTTGTTTGGTTTGTTTGTCACTAGCGAGTCTTAG